>JASANB010007399.1:0-23432 GCA_030248155.1 Sabatieria punctata | reverse complement strand
ATTGCGTCTTAAAAAAGGATTCATTCAACTCCGTTGAGATTTGCAGTTGCTACAGCGGTGGCAAAACTGACTTTTAGGGGTCCCTAACAAAAATTTCAATTTTATCTACCGTATTCAGTTGACTCCTAAGCCTAAGCCTAAGCCTAACCAAGAAACTGATTAATCAATATAGGTATAATGGAGGGACCCCTAAAAGTCAGTTAAGCCCAAATCTCAACGGATTTGAATGAATCCTTTTTTAAATGAAAGATAAATAAATTCTTAAAAGATTGCTGAAATTTTCATTAATGTGCTCTGCTTAGATCCTGAGATATACGCCCTCATTAGGGACCCCTAAAAGTCAGTTAAGCCCCCAAAAATACAAGTACCAGTGGTGGCTCCAGTACTAACAAACTGGTTCAGAAATCACTAATTTTTAAAAGCCTTTGGAAACCGAATTTGACGTTTACTAATATGCACGTCGACATTGGGGCGAGTGGTCGGCAGACCCGGATTGGGGGGCCTGTGACCATATTTTGGCGAAATCGTTGTGTTTTTTTATGCTTTCGTTGTTTATGTCTGTTTAGCCATGTCGGCATCGAAGCAGAAGACTATGAAGAAACAGATTAGTCTGTTGACATTTTTCAAGCCAGCAGGTGGCACGAAGGACGCAGCTTCCGGCTCTGCACAGGATGTCTCAGCAGCTTATTCTAGTCCGCATCCGACAGCAGACCAACTCCCGCTTAACAGCAGAGAAAACGCGGTTGGTAGGTTTTTGCTTTTTAGTTCCGAATCTTGTAGGCTTTACTCACTTTTACTGGTCTGTTTAGTCTTACCGCTAGATTTGTTTCTGGTGTTGACCTAACCAACGAATCATCGGTGGTAAAGGGGCCTGAGCTGGTCTAAGTAGCACAGGTGTTAGGGTCAAAAATTTTTAAAAAGAAACCTATTTTTTTAAAAAAGCTTTTTGAAGGCTCAAAAATTTTTTTTTGAAAAAATCAATGTGCAAATCAAGGCAAAAGTGTGAAAATTTACGTACATACATGCAATTTTTTTGTAAATTCTTGCGAAGTAGCCAACATTTTATCCAGCTACCTGCATATTACTTCTTTTGCGACTGCCTAAAACATTTTTCGGTGAAATTGTACAGTTATAGGCAGTGTTTAGACCTATATTGGCGTTTTCGTACAGGTTTCTTAACTGACTTGAGGTGAAAAAGTGGAAAAGTTGTTTTACGTACCTGTACTAGCACGCTATACCCCTTTATGAAGATTAAAAAAATTTTTTTAAAGAAAAAATTTTTGGCCTTCAAAAAAATTTTTAACAACTGCGCTGTGTAGTCTATTCTGCACAAAATATTGCCTCCTATAGTAATTAGGGTCCCGACGATGCATCGATATTGAAAATTGATATTAACGACCATTTTTCCAAGGTTAGGTTAGTTTAGGTAAGGTTTCGCGGTTTATGACATCAATGGTCAGCATAGCTCAATCAAGCCTCTCTACAACTTTGGCTTTCAGACACTATTAGGTAGCGATCAACCGGAATTCCGGTTCATTCTAGCAATTCACTTCACATAATTAGCTGCAGTATTGTAGAACAATTGTAAGTGTACACTTGCTTAAACAAATATATACATTTTTGCGGTGAACCGACCTGCAGCGAAAAAACATTGCGGCGAATAGGTTCGCCTCAAACCGGCCGCGGCGAACTGGGCGGCTGCTGTCTGACACGTGTTTAATAATTGAGTTAGCTTATTGAAGGAAGTGTGACCGCATTGGTGTCAAGTCCACTGGGACTGGATAAAGGTTCGAAGCGGAGTGGACTGAAAGACGGTGGTGCTTTGGGAACGAAACGACGTCGAGTGATTGTGTCCGATTCGGATAGCGATGCAGAAAGTGAATGCTCTGTTACCGCTGTGCCACCGACACCGAATGCTGGTAGATGTTGTATTCTGCAGCGCACCAATCTTGTCTGTCCGTTTAAGCGGAAACAGCCAGTCCAGACGTGCAGCAACGGCAGTCCGACAGTCTGGATCTGGTCAGAAACGGAGGCCCAGCCAAACATGAGGTGCGTTTGGCTTTTAAAGTCCATTCGAATGGTGCTTTCTATAGAAACAGGTCACCTCAACTCCTAGTAGTGCTAAGCCGAAAGCCAAACGTACCAGAACGGATCAACATAACGAGAGTTTGTCACATTTGAATGGGCAGAGCGACCTCAGTAAATCGTTTCTGGACAGCTTTAGAGCAGTGAACGAGGTGAAGAGAATTGCTTTCGGTGGTTCTGTGTGACAGTGGCTGTTTAGAGTTTGAATCGGTCTGTGACCGACGAATTTACACCTAAACAACTGATGGTTGGTGGAGACGGAGTGCGTTACAAGCACCTGGATTTCGACTTTCTGCAACCGCCGCACATAAAGTACCTCATACGGTTTGGTCTGTCAAATGCGGCGGCCTGATTTGCAATATGGAGTTTAGAGATGTTCCTTTTCTGGAAAAAGAATATCAGCTGGAAATTTTCCATAATATTTTTTCAGTGTTAGACCTGTCAAAAATGCCAAATCTTGCTTTTTCTTGACTGTACGGAATGGGAAGCGGCCTCTATATCCGTAATTAACTGTTTTACCTGTGGTTCGTTAGCATTCCTTACAAAAGCCTCAACATCATGGTGGGAACAACTGACTTACTGTGATATCAGTAGCTAGACCCGATGAAATGCCTGTTTTCTGGTTGGTTAAAATATATCTCCTATTTAGAACTTATGTCATATTACACTAAATATTTTGCCACTTAACATTTTTCAGTAATTTTGGAAATTTCAGTACATTCGGTTGAATATTTTTCCTTTTTCCCAACCCCCTAGAAAAGTTATCTTTTTTTGCAGCGGAAAATTTGCATCGAAAATGTCTAATGGAGTTAAGCAGTCGGGCCGATGCTTAGCTATGGAAGCGCCATATGACAATAATCACTTCTAAAAGCACGACGCTTTTTATTAATACTTTTAACATTTTATATTACAAGCGAAAATGCTGAATTGATTGTCATAAGGTAACTAAGATTAGCTGCTTGTTACTACGGCTGCTATCAAGTCTTCATGTTGTGATTCCGGCAGTTCTGAAATTGTGTTCGAGTTTTGTTTCGCCTTTCAAACTCACTACCCTCCAAACAGCTTACATGTACTGCTAACGGTTCAGTTAATAGTACAACTCCGAAGACTTTGGTACAAGTTTGCCAATTCTACTCGGAAATTGTTGACGTGCTGAAAAGCTTTGGCCCAGCTTGTACCATTGATTTAGGGACTTGAAACAACGGCCGCCGACGGATCCAAACTACGACAGCTCGACGTTGTTTGTTCCTGATAGTTTTCTCAAAAAACAAACGCCTGGCCTTCAACAGTGGTGGCGAATGAAGATGCAGTACTTTGATGTCGTTTTGCTCTTTAAGGTCGGATTTGTTTTTCTGCTTACAACTGGCTACATGGCATGTCATATTTCAGGTTGGCAAATTTTACGAGATGTACCACATGGACGCAGTTCTGGCAGTCAGCGAATTAAATTTGGCCTACATGAAGGTATGTCTGTCTCTACGTGCTTACTCTTAAAAAGAACTACCTATGTGGCCTATGTACGAATCCGTAAACTGAAATTCTTGGCATGGCATGTTCTGGTTGTTTAATGAAGGGCCAACACTTTCCTTTAATCTCAACCATTTCTGACTGCTATTGTTGGTCTTCTTCGAGGGAAGAGGTTCCCAGAGAATGTACAACATACGTACAGTATGTACTGTATCACACAACACTACCGAGCAGATCGTAGTGACTAGGGAAGAACTGAGTTGTTTTACAACACTGCCCTATCTCTTAGTAAATCGCGATAAATTTATAACTTATTTAAATATTTTCCAGAAAGAGTGTAATTACACTGCGCATGGGACTCTGTTGCATATCACGTTTGCGTTATTCGGATCGGAATGTGTCATCTCTAACCGAATAAACAGAGATCTCGTTCCAATTTGACTGTTTGCTATATACAGTACTACTGGTCAGAAAAGGAGCGGCTGGCCGTTTCCGAATTTTCCGAAAAACTTGGTTGGTTGTCATTCTATTCCGTCAATTTTGCACCAAACTAACAGATTTTTTAAAAGCCTAAATCTACTATTATTCATTGTTTTTGCTTTTTCTGGCCAAACCACAGCCTGATGGCCTTTCGTTGTCCTGAGTTTCGCTTTTCTGACTTGAAAAGACCCGAATTTTTCCGTCATCCATTCACAGTTGTTAGGGTCAATAATTTAAAAAACTAATTAAGAGCCGGTTTTTCTAAGGGTCGACTCTTCCCGGACAAATCTCAACTTTATGTCTCCGATTTGGCTAAAATTTTGTATTTTGGTTTAATATGACCTAAAAAGACATTTTATCACCTTCCCGGCCATTTTTGAGAGGGTCACTTTTTCGACCCATCCTCAGCTTTCGGCTTATAACTCTGGAACCAGTGAACGTATAAACTTGCGGATTGCATATTTATAATCACATGAGCGTTCTCTTTCAAACGATGCCCTACATGACCAAATTCGAGACAAAAATTTTTTTTCGAACCCCTTCTGGGCCAAATTTGACCCCCTCAAAGGTATTGACCCCCATTTTTTTATTTCATAAAAATGTAGCGCTATCTATTCACTTTTGAAAGCACAAAAAAAATCGAGAAAAAAAATATACATCTAATTGAGTTTTTGGGCCTTGAAAGTTGTCAGGTCGAAAATTTGCCCAATAAAAGATTGCCTGAGATATCTTTGTAATTAACCGAGTTAGATTTTTCACATATCACTGTCCTCACAACTCACAAATTATTGTCTCTTACCCTATCTCTCTTAAAAAACAATAAACCTGATTTCTTCTGAAATTCAATTCCTGTTACTTGTTTTCCTTTTCACTGTACCTCTACTACCTACAACTAACATCTATCTGCCTGTGTCAGGTCGGACGACAGACCACCGACGACGGTATACCTTATTGCAACAAAGAATTTCGCTCTACACCTATGGCAGCCAAGGTTGGTAACTTTGAATTCGCAAAACAGTTCTTTCTCCATGTTCCTCATGCTTGGCGTGTCGTGAAGGCCAATGATTTCATGGCTAACTTTCCAGACTGCGATGGAAGTAACATTGTATATTTTCTGTGTTTGTCTATTAAATAAATTTTAGGTGCCATTGAGTGCACCTCATCCACTGATGCTTACTATCACAGTGCTCTTGAAGTGAGTAACCTACATATGTTAAGACTTGGTTGTGTATTTATACCTGGCTTTAGGTACAATATGCACATACTATCCATTGACAGTGGAGTTATCTAAACCAGTTATTACTTATGAAATCTGCAACAGTTATCCTCTGTTTGAAGACCAAAAATGTTCAGTAAGCAAGACTATAGTCCATTTTGTCATATGTCACCTGTAGCTTGTCTATTACTTGGTTCGCTGGTCAGCATTGAGAACAACAACAATAACAACTTTATACAACGCACATGTACACCGAGCAAGCCGGTGATAACTCAATAGGGTTACAGCGAGGTAAATCACTTAGCAAACCGCCTTACTCTTGTACTTTTGTGGCCAAAAACACTTTCAACGACCATAAATCACTTAAGTTTATTGTTCCACCCGCCTACCAGTCAACAAAAAAGTTTTGACAAATTAAAGTCACCCCGAAGGGGGAGGGGCTGGGGGGTCTGGCGCCGGCCGGGGGCGGGTCTGAGCCAAATTTGGAGGGGGTTGGGCACTAAAAAACGGTCAAAAATCGTAAAAAAACCGCAATTTTTGGGTTAAAAATCGCTAATTTGGGCTGAAATACAGCTAAAAAGTGCTGTTTTACAGGCGATTTTGGCAATTTTTGTGTCTGAAATTGCAAAAAATAGCAAAAATTTGCTCAAAAAATTACTTGCCAGAAAAATCGGAGGGCGGGGGGGTCGGAAAAGTCGTCTTGCAGGGGGCCATCTGGGGGGCTGGCCTAAGTCGGGTGGGGGCAGACCCCCTGTTACATGTACAATGTATGCTTTTACACCACAAATATGCTGTCTCTGTCGTTACCGAACCTTGACACAGGCCAGATAGATGTCTAGTTGTAGGTACGTAGTAGGTACCTAGTGAAAAGACGGCAAAAAACACAGTAACAAAGTCGCAACTGTCGAATTATCAGGAAGATACTGCAGATTATCAGGAAATTCTATTTGCTTTGTAAACTAATGTATCTTGAAATGTGACCAAGAAGCATAGAACTGGTGCCAAGCAAGAGCCAGCAAGGTCAGATTTGTGCAGTATGTGCCAGGGACACAGTGCAATATGTGTGCAAAAAATCACTGAACTCGGTTCAAAATTGACAAAGATATGCTCTTTACAAGGCAATCTTTTATTGGGCAAATTTTCGACCTGACAACTTTCAAGGCCCAAAAACTCAATTAGATGTATATTTTTTTCTCGATTTTTTTTGTGCAATCAAAAGTGAATAGATAGCGCTACATTTTTATGAAATAAAAAAATGGGGGTCAATACCTTTGAGGGGGTCAAATTTGGCCCAGAAGGGGTTCGAAAAAAAATTTTTGTCTCGAATTTGGTCATGTAGGGCATCGTTTGAAAGAGAACGCTCATGTGATTATAAATATGCAATCCGCAAGTTTATACGTTCACTGGTTCCAGAGTTATAAGCCGAGATCTGAGGTTCGGTCGAAAAATTGAGTCTCACAAAAACGACCGGGAAGGTGATAAAACATCTTTTTAGGTTAAATTATACCAAAATACAAAATTTTAGCCAAATCGGAGACATAAAGTTGAGATTTGTCCGGAGGTTAAGGAGCAAAAGTCGATTCCTAGAAAAACCGGCTCTTAAAAACGCTTTTTTTGAAGGCTCGAAAATATTTTTTTAAATCAATATGCAAATTAAGGCATAGAGTGGGAAAATTCACGTACATACATGCATTTTTTTGTAAATTCTGTGGAAGCAGCCAACATTTTATCTAGCAACCTGCATAATAAATACTTCTTTCCCACTGAGCCTAACAGCGACTGCTTAAGAAATCCTTCCTTAGGTTCACCTAGAAGTATCTCTAAAGACAATTTTCGGTGAAATTATGCAGTTATAGGCAGTGTTTAGACCTGTATTGGCGTTTTCGAACAGGTTTCTTAGCTGACTTGAGGTGAAAAAGTAGAAGAGTTGTTGTAAGTACCTGTACTAGCACGCTGGACCCCACTAAAATGATTTAAAAAAAAGCAAAAATTTTTGGCATTCAAAAAAGATTTTTAACTACTGTGCATCCATCTGCTTAAGAATTTGTTAGATTTCGGCTGAAGCGTCGATGAGATAATCTTCAAATTTTAAGACTGTAAGGTTCTACTTTAAGGTAGAAGAGGGCTCTGTAGTAATTAATGAGAGCGTAATGAGTGTTAATTGATAAGCAATTGAATTGCAAATGTAAACGATCAAACTCTTAATGACAACAATATAAAGTTGGCCCTTGAATTTTTGGCTGACTCATAAAATACGGTGGAAAGTGCGGCCTCGACCATCAAGTAGAATACTAGTGGCGTGTGATGAGTGATGTGAACGTTTAGGGCGATTACGCTCACTGTGGCTTTCCGGAAAGTGCGTATGAGCGCTTCTCCGACCAGCTGGTGCAACGCGGATATAAAGTGGCTCGTGTAGAGCAAACCGAAACGCCGCAACAACTGGAAGAACGAATGAAGAAAACGCAAGGACCCAAAAGCAAAGTTGTGAGACGAGAAATCTGTCGTATCACTACACCCGGCACCAGCCAAACTTTTGGCCCCTGCGTCGCTACTCAGCCGGAGCTGCCCGACTCCACCGACAACGAACAGCCGCAGACTTTGGGCGACTCTCACAGAGCCAAGTACCTGTTGGCAGTTTCAGAGAAGGTATGCCACTGGGTCTCTTAGCTACGCCCTCGTAGGCCATCCGATGTGCGGGGGCCGTTCGGCCCTACGCTCAGACCTATGTGGTCCATTGCGCGACCCCCGTGATTCGTCATCTCGGTCGTTTCCCTTCTATCACTGCCAGCCACTCTAGCCATGCTGTTGGGCGCTAGGTACTAAGAGACTGCCTGACGCGTTGACGTCATGGTGATGTCGGCTCCCAACGTCCGCTTGGTCCGCCCCTGTTGTGAGAGAGGCCTCCAGGCCTAGTCGGTTTCCATGGACAACTCCTGAGGTCATTGATCTTCTCCTCCAACGTGCAATGCTTTTGGAGCGGCTTCGGTGCAATGGCAGATCCAGTCGGTTCCCATTTTACCTACTCGCTGTCACCAGCTTTCGGTGGCCTGGGTGGAGCTTTGTGCCGACGACCAACTGTTTGCGGCAAGAAACTTGCCGCGCCGAGAGGATGAGCGCACGACGTCGAGCACAGTGGCTTTGCGGCCTAAACCACTACACCAACTGTGCCGGCCTCGTAGGCCATCATACTCTTTCATGGAAATTTAGGTGATTTTTTGGGAATGGACAAGTTTAGCTTCCACTTTGGTCTTGTTTTGAACAGAAAGTTAATTTTGTGTTGATGTGATTCGTTTAGGTGCTGGCCAACGAAATGTCCACTTACGGAGTTTGTTTTATTGATACAAACGTTGGTTTATTCCATGTAAGTACTCATGTATGTAGCTGTGTATTCGTTTAGATGACGTATCTTTTTCTAGGTCGGACAGTTTGCTGACGACCTTCAACGGTCTTACCTGCGAACGATGCTTGCACACTATCCACCAGCTCAGGTAAATGAAAACGTTAGTACGCTGACATTGATGCCTATGCATGGTCCCCAGCTCAGAGGGGGACAGCCAGGTCTGCATGCGAAGTTGCTCAAAAATTCGGCGCCAAATTCAAATTTGGCGGGAAATTTGAATTCGTTGCAAATGTTTTTGAGGAAAATTCAATATAATTTCACTTGAATTCGAAATTTTTTAGTTAAAGTTGATTTTTTGACAAACAAAATTGATTTATAATAGCGTAAAAACGCATCTGAGGCTTTCTAGCAGCCTCTAGCGACGTTTGGTAGACTTTTTTATTTTCGTCCCCCTGGGCACCCCCATGCACATGTATGCTGACATTAGACGGCTATGTCTCTGTGTTATAGAGGGAACCTGATTCTCACGTCGCCAAAATCTGTCCACCTCATTTAGTCTATCAACTACTGACTGAACTGTGACTAATTTATGAGATTACCAAAAATAGAGTTCCAATCTGAAGCTTTATTGTGAAATTGACGTATAACTGTTGTGTGTATATAGGTTTTGTACGAGAAGGGCTGTGTGTCAACGGGGACGATGTCAGTGCTGGACACAGGAGTGCCGAGTTCAGTGCTGAGAGAAGGGCTTATCCCGAAATCGCAGTTCTTAAGCGCCGCTGCTGCGCTCAATACGCTTACCAGTGAGAACATGTTGGGTGCGCCGCCTAACTGGCCCGCGGCATTGCGCCAAATGCTCGATTCCGGCGATCCAGCTTTGAAAACGCCTTCAAAGGAGTTCGACTGTGCCTTGTCAGCCCTTGGTGCCGTTGTCTGGTACCTGGGTCGCTGTCTGATAGATGTGGACATGGTTACTATGCGTAATTTCACAATGTACCAGCCGCCCTCCATGCATCAGAGTCAGAAGCAAGTGTCTGATCTTTGGTGGAAAGGCAGAACGATGGTGCTGGACGGAATTGCACTCACCAACTTGAACATCGTGGCAGATGAGAAGACGAACGACGTGGACACCGTTAACACGTCGCTTCTGCGGGTCGTCGACCACTGCGTAACTGCCTTTGGTGTGTCTGTCGTCTTCTTTTGCGCTCTCTCAATTGTTTGTCTAGGCAAGCGCTTGCTTCGTCACTGGTTGTGTGCTCCTTTGTGCCACCCCGAGCAAGTGCGTCTGCGGCAGGAGGCAGTGGCAGAGCTGAAGGAGAACGAGGCGCTGCGCTCGGCTGTTGTACAGTCTCTCAGAGCCGTTCCAGACTTGGAGCGTTTGCTGCAAAGGTTCTACTTCAAACAACCACTGTCACACTGTTTTTAATGCTGTCTCTGTTTTAAATCAAAATTTAAAGCTAAATTTAAGCGCTATTTCAGTCCCCCACTTTTAGACATACTCACTGACTTTATTAGGTATGTTGAGTATATTGTATATATTGTAATCGGCGTTTGGAAGCAAAAACATATTGCGTTGGTTTGTGTAACCTAAAAACTTATCCAATTCAGTTAAGAACTGATCGGTTAATAACAATTTTAGCCATTACATTAATGTAGATAATTTGTAAGCTTTAGATTTCACACGCTGGGCCTCAAATACCGAGCCGAAAGCCATCCAGATGGTCGCGCTGTTATATTTGAACCGGCCAAGTACAACAAACGAAAAATCGGAGATTTGCTTGCGGCTCTGGCTGGTCTCCGGTCGGCTTTCAAGCTGGCTCAAGTCTACCTGGACAGATTTGAGAAAAACTCGCAGTAAGCATTGTTTTGGTAGTGCTTTGCTGATACCAACGTCTACAGGAGCGTGTTGCTGCGTCAGTGTTTGCTTATCAGCCACGACCAGACTGGCTTCCCTGACATCTCCAACGATCTAAAGCACTTCGACGTACGTGCAAGATGCTTTTCTGCCATACATGTAACATATCATCCGCTGAAACGGAGAGGGGGTTGGGGGCTGTCGCCGCCCGGGGGTCTGAGTCCAAATTCTAGGTAGGTTGGGCACTAAAAACGCTCAAAAATCGCAATTTTTCTGCTAAAAATCGCTAATTTGGGCTCAAATACAGCTGAAAACTGCTGTTTTACAGGCGATTTTGACATGTTTTGTGTTTCAAATTGTAAAAAATCGCGAAAATTTGCTCAAAAATTGCTTACCAGAAAAATCGGGGTGGGGTCGGACAAATCGTCTAGGAGGGGTCTGTGCCTAAGGCAGGTGGCAGGACCCCTGTTACATGTGTTTTCTGCGGTTTGGTTAGTGCGTTTAGTTTCAGGAAGCGTTCGATCAAAGGAAAGCCAAGTCAGACGGCGTTATAATTCCTGCGAAAGGACTGGACGCCGAATACGACGGAGTGATCGCTTCGCTGCGCACGATTGATGATCAGATGACCGACTATGTTAACGAGCAACGACGCAAACTTGGATCAAAGGTGTGTTTGCGACCGCCACCATGCTTTGTTTGTATGACTCGGTCTCTTCAGTCAGTCAGTCTGATATCCAGCGGCAGAAATCGGTACCAGTTGGAGATTGCAGACAGTCTCACCAAACATCTGCCATCCTCCTACGAGTTCAAATCGCAAGCCAAAGTAGACTCTTGTGGAAGTTTATTTTAAGTGTGGACGTGCTTTAATTAAGGGAGTCAAAAGGTACAGTACGCCAACGACAGATGATTTACTGGCGCAGCTCCAGTCCACCGAGAATCAGCGCGATCAGATACTCAAGGACATAATGCGTCGTGTGTTCGCAGACTTCGATAACAGGTTCGTCTCTGTCTTTCGTCAGTTTACCCGACCCGAACCGTCCTAGTTTAGGCCCAATATTTTTGAGAAGCCTTTGAAAACTGACAATAAGCCGAAATTATTGGCAACAGTCAGTCTTCCAAATACTTCTGATCTGTGGAGCTTGGTTGTTGAGCAGAGGGACCGGGCCGTAGATGTAACTGCTGTTGTCTAGAGTGTCTACACAAAAAAAAAAGGGCCTGACCGCGGTGAGGTGCCGTGCACATCTCTAACTGCTGTTGTCTAGAGTGTCCAAGTGGTCTCGTGTGGTTGAATGTCTTGCCAAGCTAGATGTGCTTCTGTCGTTGGCTCTCTACGCCTCCGAACGCACGGAGAGAATGGTACTTCCTGAAATTGTTTCACCGATGGACGCAGAGACGGTGAGCTGCGTTTGGTGGTAGAGCGAGGTACAGCGGTCGACATTCTTTAGCCTTTCATTGAGATTGTATCCGGCTTCCATCCCTGCATCCAAGCCGCGCAGGCAGCTCACTACGTGCCCAACGACACAACGGTCGGGGGTCAGGTAGCTTGTCGTACCGTCGGTCTAATAGTTTAGTCCCATTGTGCAGTTGTCTCATTCAGGCTAATTGCATCCTTCTGGTGACCGGTCCTAATATGGGTGGCAAATCAACTCTGATGCGTCAAGTCAGTCTGTTGATTGTGTTGGCTCAATTGGTAGGTGAGAGATGCATGCTCTGCGTACTGTTTTCCCTCTGCAGGGTTCCTTCGTTCCGGCTGCCTCTTGCCGTTTAACACCGGTGGACAGAATTTTCACTAGACTCGGTGCTAGCGACCGTCTGTCAGCAGGTGTGCCACACTCGGTAGAATGTGTGTCACTCTGAATGATTCAGGCCAGAGCACGTTCTACGTGGAGCTGCAGGAAACCAATGTAATGCTGCGAGATGCCAGTGCACACTCGTTGCTGATCTTGGATGAGTTGGGAAGAGGCACAGCCACACACGACGGCACAGCCATCGCTTTCGCCGTGCTGCGGCATCTGGCAGAGTCAGTGCGCTGTCGCACTCTCTTCTCCACGCACTACCACACTCTGGTGCACGATTTCTTCACGCATCCGGCGGTTTCCCTCAAGCACATGGTAACGCCTCTCAGCACTGGCCTAATCATCTAGTGCGGCTGCAGGCGTGCATGGTAGAAAACGAAAACGACCAGGACCCAACCGAGGAGACCGTCACCTTCATGTACGAGCTGGTGGACGGTGCCTGTCCCAAGAGCCACGGATTCTACGCTGCCAAACTGGCCGGAGTACCGCCGCAGGTCAATTAACTCTTTATTTAGTATGCACTCTAGTCTGTAGTAGTAAAGTTGGTAGCTGTCTTTACCAAATTGCGATTAGTCTGTGGTGTGGCGTACTGTGAATGAATGGCGGTCCCTGTATATGAAAGAAGTGGCCAACGTGTTTGCCCTATATAGAACCGGCTAATTGCCAATATTACTGCAGGTAGTACGCAAGGCGTGCAACCGGAGTGGCCAAGTATTCGATTCAGAGCCGGTCGTTACCCGTCTCAAGAGGAAGCTGGCCCAGCTGGACATAATGGACAGTGCTGCCATCATCGACTGTTTAAAGTCGTGTCAGATCTAGTACCGAAATCCTGTAGTTGTGTGCAAGAGTTGGTAGTTGCCAGTAAAATCGTATCAGTATTGAGCGAGCCCACTCAAAACAAGACTAGTTGGTCTGCTGCTGTTGCATGAGGAAGAAGAAGAAGAAGGCACACCAATTACGGTTTTTAGTTACATGAACCAGTCGAAAACGCAGCGTACATAAGGTACAGTGATAATCAGTTAACCATGGAGACGGGAAAATTCTAGTTGGAGAAGACGGAGAAGTGCTCAGTTAGTAAAGTAGAGCGTAAGAGGTGGCAGTGAGCACTTGACCTACCTTACACATCACACGTCTTTATCAATGGCTGATGTTTGCTGCATGCATCCAGCTACGTATTTCTACAACCAAAAGAGCAGTGCGCGGGCTTCGCCGCTCCACCACAACTGCACAAAGATGGCAAAGCGCACGCACTGAGTACCACCAGAAATCACAGGCTGAATATAATTTCTACAGGTAATTACAGCGTTGCAGAAAGAAAAAAATTAACTCCGTGTCCTCTCCGCTTTACGTAGCGCCCTGATTAATAAGAAAAAGGACAGCGCTGCCGCCGTCACAAACAAAAGGTGCTTTTAGCTGACAGTTACAGTAGACGTAGAGAATGGCTGTGGTCAGAGCTTCTGAATCTTCTCACTCACCACCACCGGGTTGTTCTTCCGAATCTCCTCCGCCCCCAGCGCCTTGTAATCGAACGTACAGTCGTGAGCGTCCGAGTAACGGTGCTCACCGCAAAACAAGCCATTACAGCGACAGGGAAAGCCTCAAACACCACTCTTATTCACTACAGCCGACCCAGCTTCACCTACTGATGTCTGACCAAAAAGGAGCCACCTGGCGGTGTTTTGCGAATAACTTTTTATAGAGACATCGGAATCGAAGTTGTAGAGGAGATCGAGCTCGTGCCCACGGTTCACACTAATCTGCGCAACTTCCAAGTGGAAAATTTGTGTTTTTAGTATAAACCCGTTTTTCTTCGACCTGCACCACCCCTTTATTGTAAGCTGAATTATGGTATCAATCAGGGTCAGGTTTTCAGGGTCGGAAAGTGTCACAATCGACTCCGGCGGTTGAATACCCGATTCAGGAAGCTGCAGCCAAACACACCGGTCCGCCTCTGTTTACATCCCTTCGATGCGAAATTTTAAAAAAAAGCCATTTTCAGCAATTTTTGCAAACTTTAACCGGCCATATCTGCGGAACGGTTAGACCTAGTAACGTCATAAAAGCATCACTAAACTCTCCAAAGACTCTAGACTCGAATTTTGAACTCAACTCATTTTCATAATAGCAATTAGGAAAAAAGCTCATTTTTACTTAGCGCAAATTAGTGTTTAGAGCGGAAGTTACGCAGATTAGTGTCAGCTGTGGGAAAGAGCTAGAGCTCCTCTACAACTTTGGTTCCGAGGCCCATGTCGATGCGATGCCTCCACTCATAGCTACTGAACGCATACCGGCACCGCCTTGACCCTACTGTGCCCGAGACTTGTCCCACTGGTTGTGGGGCAATCCACCCACACTACTCATCATCTCTTCAACTGCCCTCGAAAACCCACCACCCTAGCTGTGGAGTCCTTGTGGCTCAGCCCCATGGAGGCCCTGAAGTGGCTGCGCAGCTGGCAGTAGAAACAACAACATGCGATGCCTCCATAAAGTTATTCGCAAAAAACGCCAGGTCGCTCCTTTTTTTGGACTGACTATAGTAGTACTAACAAACTAGCCCAGAAATCAATACTTTTAGCCAAGGGTTTTGGTAAACGAATTTGGCCTTTGGGCTGCTGATATTCAGCACACAAACATTTTTGCCATTTTAAACCTGCTTTCAGCTTTTACACGCAATATGGCTGCTCAAAATAGCGAAATTAGTCTTATTATTAAATAAAACATTCTAAAAACATTTATAGGCGTTTTGGAGCTTTTTGAAACTCTGGAGCCCTCTTGGCAAGCAAACACCGGAGCCGGAGGTGTATGTATGCTCACACCACTCACCGGTCAAGCCCACTTTCTTTTTACACTTGTGACATCGATTGAGCTTTTTCTTGACTGGCGCGGAGGACTGCTGCGCCTGGTCTGAATTGTTGTTTTCACTGCTGGTCGACGAAGCACTTTCTACACTGCTGTTGGACGCACTGGCACGCAAATGGTCTGCATCAGATGACCGACAAGCCGATGCCACCGCACTCTGCAACACTCGGTGCTTTCAACACTCCAGTCGCAATAACAGGTCATCCGCCCAAGTAGGAGGGGTGCAGCCAATTTCAGGGTGGGTGTTCCACATACAGTACTAGGAGGTCGGAGGTTACCCACTAGCTAGAAAGGCCAGCCCCCGAGACAGTTTAGAGACCCCGACCCAAAAATCAAAGTACTAGTAGTGGCTCTAGTACTAACTGTCTCATAAATCACTAATTTTTAGCTTCAAATTCGCTTGAAAAGTATTTGAAATTTAGAAACCGAATTTGGCGTTTCGTTTCCGCTGCTGATATTTACGAGGAATCTGTGTTTTTGCGAGCTCTTTTTATCCGTTTTTTGATTGTTTTTAGCTTTAAAATGATATTGCAAATAAAATGATTTTGCAACTTAAAATAGCGATTTTAAGGCCTCCTTAAAGAGAAAAACGTGCTAAAAACGGATTTACAGGCGTTTTGTAGCTTTGTGAAATTTTGGACCCCTTCTGGACAAAGCCCCCTCCCCCACGCCGGCCCGGACGTGCTACATGTACGGTGTTCCACTATTAAAAAGCACTCGAAATCTCAATCAAATCTAAATTTTGAGGCCAAACATAGCTCATTCGACCGTGCTGCGTTTGGGCTCCAAAATAAAACAGTTTACCGTCAATTTATGTTAGCAATTTAACTGTGGAGTGGTTTCAGAAAATAACAAAAAGGCTTGCAGAAGCGGATGGGGTAGCTGTAGCAGATCGGGGAGACCCTGCAATGTCAGTCAGATGGGTACACACCTGCACAGCGCTGGGACCAATCGCACTAACAGACGTGGACGCTTGCTGCGGCTTGTGATTGTCGACCACCACTGGCACTGCACTGCTCACGGCGGCCGATACTAAAATACACTTAAAACTGTAGACGCAGTCACGCGCACGCACGGCTGTCTGCCAACGCCGACCGACCTGAGGTAGGGCTCAATCGTGCCGGGTCCTGTTTGCGTTTAAGACTGTCCTTAAAGCACTTGGAACAAAGGCCGTCGGTGGCAGCCGAGCCGAAGAATCCACAGCCGCCGCGACACAGAGTTGACTGCTGATTAACGTCTCGCTCCATCTCTTGCAATCAGTACCTGCAAGACACAGCCACGGTGACAGAACAGAGACCAGCTGGTTGGCTGGATCCCTCGCACGCAGACGCAGCCCCGGCTCAGCAGAGACGGCCGCACTTTACACCGATCGAACAGCATACGGCCGCCCGCTCACTACGCACACCACACTGCTGCTGGAACGTGCGAGGCTCTACGTGATCGATACGAACCCGGCGCTCCGCTCCGCTCGCCATTAATACTTATACAGCCTCACCTTACTACAATGCCACTGGCCAGTAGAATGGACACACCTAACCTGCTGCACAACTCAAGTCCAGATCGTATTTTAATATAAAAGCACAAATTTTTCGGTGCTTCTTTGTGGGTTCGAAACCAGTTAAAGCGACTGGCTGGAAGTAGTGGACATAAAGTCCAGACCAGGCCACAGAAAGTAGGTGATGGCAAGGCAAGTAGATAGTAGGCAAGGCAAATGGAAACCAACTCGATCTACCGGTGCACCAAAAGCAAGCATGTTTGCATTGGAGCAGAAAACACCGGAGGACCGACGTCAGGAGCTGTCTGAGAAACCAAAAATGCCGACACCGCGAGCCCTCTCGGAAACTGGGATGGCCGTCAGCAACCATAACGTCAAGGCCAGCAGATCTCAGAGACAGACGTAGGAAAGTAGACGACCACCCCTCAAGCTCTTAGCTACCACCCTTCAACACCTGCTCTACCACCACTCGGGAGTTTTTGGACCAATTCTGTTATAAGCTTAAACTATGTGCAATGAATTCAAAGTGGCTAATTTTAACCTATTTTAACAATTGATTGATTTTTGGCTAACCAGCATTTTAATATTCTACACCACATCACATCGGCCGAAATACTAGTTCATGTCTGTCTCAAGAGATTTGCGGCACCAAAGCATACTTAGTGGCTGAGCAGTAAGAGAAGGGCGATACGTACGAGCAGCGTACGTTCAGATTCGCAAGACCTCTGCTCCCTACCCAAATCATATCGTACCTAGAGAGAGATGGTTCCAGGAAATTTTCCGGAAACTATCCTTCCTAGCTGGTCGGAAAAAAACACTATCTAGGCTCAAATACAGCCAAAACACGCTGTTTTACAGGCAAGTTCAGCGATTTCGTGTCTAATATGGAGAAAAATGGCAGAAAAACTACGTCCCAGAATAATCGGAAAGCTGGGATCGAGAAATTGTCTGCGGCAGGCTGGCTATAGTCAGTAAGGGCAGACCATTGGTTACACGTATACATGTGACTACGAGAGCAGAAGATTCTGCTAGCTAAGCACTATTTGGGCTTTTTACTCTTTTTATAAGCGAATTTTATAAATTTTTTGAACAGATTAGACAAAACAGTTAATTATCATGAAGAAAACATTGATGTTTATTCGGCATTATTCAGTACGAAAAATACCAACCTAATAGCTAAAATTCCTAGAGCTCTAAATTTCATGTTGAATAAAACCGATATTAAGAGTCAGTCTCTGGTGCCAACGAGTCTGCATATTCAAACCCAAAATTGAAAGTTTGGCCTAGACAGCTGTAAGTCGGCACACTAATACCACTTGATGAGTTATTAAACTGCTGCAAAGGAAATTCCAAATTCGGCGCTCCACGCTCCACATACAGTATAGATAAAAAAATGTCCCATCGCTTTTTCGGCCTTCACTCAAACGTTTCGTTCTCAGTCACTTCCTTACCGATTTGGCTCAAATTTTCAGCAAAGATTAACAACATGGTTGGCTAAATATTCTGCAAGTGTGGTGCCAAAATTCCGACTCATACTGGTTTTATGACCCGAAAACTAGGAATGAGGGTGGTCCACGCAAATTTAATTTTTTTCGGTAATACAAGGAGTACAGGCCTGAAACGTGCAGCAATGATTGGTGTTGCTATTGGGCACAACATACTAAGCGGGCAGCCCTGTAGCTCAAAGGGCACTAAAATGGGGGAATTTCAAAAACATGACGAAATATGACTTTTCTTCATAAAACCGGCAAAATGACGATTCTAAAGATTTTCATTTTTCAAAAAACGCTGCAGGGATGGTTACTATGGTGTGGAACAGAGCTTAAATATCAGGTTCATTTATTTGTCGAACTTCCTGTTACAATTTGTGTTGATTAACAACAGATTCAGTGCTTTGATTCTAGAAGGTGCAGATTTCTTAACTATGGGATTTTCACTCATGTTTTTGAAATTCCCCCATTTTAGTGCCCTTTGAGCTACAGGGCTGCCCGCTTAGTATGTTATGCCCAATAGCAACACCAATCATTCCTGCAAGTTTCAGGACTGTACTCCTTGTATTACCGAAAAAAATAAATTTGCGTGGGCCACCCTCATTCCTAGTTTTCGGGTCATAGAACCAGTATGATTCGGAATTTTGGCACCAAACTTGCAGAATATTTAGCCAACTATGTTGTTAATTTTTGCTGAAGATTTGAGCCAAATCGGTAAAGAAGTGACTGAGAACAAAACGTTTGAGTGAAGGCCGAAAAAGCGATGGGACATTTTTTTTATCTATACTGTATAAGCCGGCGAAAATCGGCTCAATTAACGACGGGACGAAAATTTCCAACTAGAATTTAATTCTTGCACAGAAAAATTGGGACTTTAAAATTTCCCTTTCCTTGGCGAAACCCCCACAGGCCCCCCACCTCGCAGGCAGGCAACGCCCTACCCCCGGCCCGGATCTGTTACATGTATCCTCCTCCTCCTCCCGTACATGTACGAACAGTACACACATGTAGCCGGGTTTTCGGATGGGGGATTTTTCTGATCCAAAATAGGGTTTCAGCACTATGCCCAAAGGGGATTTCAGCGACCTTTTTAGCGTCAAAAAAGTGGGTTTCAGTTAGAGTTGTAAAAAAATTTTTTATTTTTGAAAGCCAAAAAAACTTTTTTATGAAAATTTTTCATTTCGAATTTTTTTTTCAAATTTTTTCCTAGCATGAAATATAGCTTGTAGGAGATGCAAGGATGCATCAGAAGCAACTTTAAATACAAAAGCTGATACTTTGGTTCAAACATAGTGTTACAGCCTGAGAGTCGACATTCTACCTGCAGCATTGCTCACAGAGTGGCTGCTGCCCTTCAAAACCTATTTTTAGGCTTAGAATAGGCAAGAAATTGATAGAACTGCACTGCTAATGTATATCTGAGGCTAAATTCAGCGATTTTCCCCCAAAAATTTCAATTCAAAATATGCAAAGACCAAATATTCAAAATCTACGCTTGAAGTTACTTAAAAGCCCGTTACCATAAACGGCGTTAAGAATTCTATCTGCCTGACTGTTATTAACTTGAGCGTGGGGTGTCGAATTCGGAATTACTTTGCAGCAGTTCAACAACTCATCAATTAGTATTCCAGTGTGCGGACTTACAGCTATGTAGGCCAAACTTTCAATTTTGGGTCTGAAGAGGGGAAGGGGCCAAGACTCGATCCATTCAGACACCGACTCTTAAGTTGCATGCCTACTATCAGAAGTGTTAAAATTACCCCATATTCGCTTTTTTCAATTTTTCAGGCTTGCGTCACCATTACTTAATACGCCAAACTTTAACACAAAATTCCGATTATTTTGGCACGTACTCATATGTTCCAATTTGGCCGCGAGCTGCCCGAACCGGTAGGACTCCCCAAATTTAAGGATTTTGTCGCCACCCTACATATTTTTCGGCCTATATAGTATTTTCTGTCGATTTTCTGTCGATTTTCTGGATTGCCACACACCTAATACCCAATTAATCTTAACTGGCCTGTGCACACCACACCGAACCTTATTTGGAGCCTTTAATAGATTGAAATGCAATCCTCAACTCAACACCGACGACCTTAACAAAGTTACCAACACGAACACCGATGGGGTCGAGGATTCAAGGTCACCTGTCTCCGCGTAAAGGCGGATTTATACTGTGCACTCGGGTGGTAATCACTAAATCGCTGCTAACAACTCAATTAGACTTTGGTGAGCTGGCAAAGTGCCAAGCGGTTAGGGGCCGCCCATAAACTACCACGTCCAGAGAAGGGGAGTGGTATTGGGTGGTTGAACGTCGGGAAACGTCGCAGGGGGTGGGGGTTGGCATCGAAACCTTCGACGTTTTTGGGTGCCAAAGAAGCTTTCGTTCGCAACTATATCACAAGGAAAACTTAACCCAGCTTACGGTTCAAACTGCCAAAATTCTAGTTCACTGTAAAAAAAAAGTTTCTTTTTCATAAGCTTCTACGGTAATATTCATACATGTAACAGGTCATCCGCCGATGGGGGCAGGGGGGTTGGGGGGTCTGGCGCCGGCCGGGCGGGTCTGAGCCGCAATTTTGGGAGGGGGATAGGGCACTAAAAACGGTCAAAAATCGAAAAAATCGCACTTTTTGGGCTAAAAATCGTCAAAAATCGCTAATTTGGGCTGAAATACAGCTAAAAGTGCTGTTTTGCAGGCGATTTTGGCAATTTTTGTGTCTGAAATTGTAAAAAATTGCAAAAATTTACGGGCCAGAAACATCGACGGGGAGTTCGGCGCCCTCGTCGCGGGGGGGCCGCCGGGGGGTCTGGCCTAAGCCGGGAAGCCGGGTGGGGGCAGACCCCCTGTTACATGTATGGTAATATTGTACATGTTAGTGTACATTTTCCATGGCGGACAAAAGTTTGTAGTTTTAGGGGGTTCTGCTGAAAACGCCGGGAGTGGGTGGGGTGTAAAGTTTTGAATTTTTGAACGTTGTAGTTTATGGATGGCCCAATACCAACCCGGTGGCACTTAGCCAGTCTGCTGAAGTCTTAGTGCCCGTTCCACCCAGATAGCATAAGTATTCGTTAGGCCACCTGATCGATGGATAGAAAATATCCATAATAGTACAGAGAGCACTTCCGCAGACAAGGCAACGGACGGACTGAAGCGGACAGAGGCATTACTACTACACTGAGTAGAGTCCTGTCGTCACTGCTAGTAACAGCAGCGACGATTAGAACCTATTAATCATGCATGTAACAGATCCGGATAGCAACTACGGAGGGGTTAATGAAGTTTCTTGGTCAGGATAGGGTCCAAGTGGTTTCGCCCAGGGAGGGGTCCAAAACTTAGAAAGCTCCAAAACGCCTGGAAATGCATTATTAACGCGTTTTATTAAATAATAAGGCGAAAGATCGCAATTTTAGGAAATTAAAATAGCGTTTAAAAGCTAAAAACAAGCATAAATTACAAAAAGGGCTTCTAAAACACCGATTCGTCGTAAATATCAGCAGCGGAAACACCATATTCGGTTACCAAAGGTCATTTAACCGGATTTAAGCCAAAAATTAGTGTTTCCGGAGCCAGTTTGTCAATACCGGAGCTCGTACATGTAACAGGGGTCTGCCCCTACCCGACTTAGGCCAGGACGGGGTCCTCCCTCCGATTTTCACTAACAAGTAATTTTTTGAGCAAATTTTTGCGATTTTTTCAATTTCAGACACAAAATTGCCAAAATCGCCAGTAAAACAGCACTTTTTAGCTGTATTTCAGCCAAAATTAGCGATTTGTAGCCGAAAAATTGCGACCTTTTTCGATTTTCGAGCGTTTTAGTGCCCGACCCCCTCCCAAAATTTGGGCTCAGTCCCCCTCCCCCCACCGGCCGGCGCCAGACCCCCCAACCCCCCTTCGGCGGATGACCTGTTACATGAATGCTGAAGCTGCTACTAGCAGTTGTATGTTGGGGTCGGGGTCTCCGAATCTGTCTCGGAGGTGGCGTGAGGGGTTGACCTTCCTAGCTAGGGGTAGTAAATCATAAGGGTAAGTACATGTATGCTATTAATTAACGAGTAACCAGATTATTATTGAGGTTAAACCTGTTGGTAGTCTACCTACTGAGGCTACGTAATACAACTATTACAGTCAAGCACTTAACTGTTGTGAAGGAGGCTGCCCGACCTTGTGTCCTTCCTGCTCTATAGTAGTTGTCTACTCCTAGTCGGAAAGGACAAACTTACAACAACACCTTAACGTCGTTTATGGTACCGGCACGATACACATGGTAGCCCACGTTGGGGAATTGTGATGGTACCTTATATATGATAAAAGTACGCCTAGATTAGGTGTAAATGAGCTCAGAATTGCTTATTGAAAAGAAAAGTAAGCCAAAAACCTTGAGTTTAGTAAAGAAAACAGACCTTTTTGTTTACCATCTCCTCAACTCCCCATCAGCCGCCGCTACCCCCTCAGGATTTGAATATTTACCACCCCTCAGCCGAAATGTTAGCCCATGTATGGGTACCACCAGCACTACTACCCTAGGTACCGAAATCATATGCAGTACCAGCACCATAAACGACGTCAAGTACCTAACTGTATTAGTGGTGGTACTACCTAGTAACGCTGACACGAGCTTACACAGTGAAAGACATGTCTGCCTGCACAGGATAGGTAGCTTAATAATCATACCAAAAAGGCAAAAGTTAATAATCTAGGTCTCTCAGTGGCCGTCAAATCGATAATTGTATTGACCGATACACCCTATACTGATGCGTATCTAGAGTAGAGTGCGAACTGGTATTGGGTATTGGGTATTGGGTATTGGGTGTATTGGGGTGTTTTCCAGGTATTGGTATTGGGTATTGGGTTTTTTATGCCCCAATACCCAATACTAATTAAAACCTATAAAAAACGAAAAAAGATCGCTGTTAAACTGAAAAACTGACCTGAAAATATCGAAAGGATTAACCGATGATAAAAAGCCGTTTTTTGCGTTAATAAACAAAAGGTTAAGAATGTCTTTTACTGTCCGCTTTTCCAAGTAGTACACTAGTAATTGGCGCAATTTCTCTGTTCTTATCTAAGATAAACGTTTGTGATTCAATTGAAATTTGTCATTTTTTATGATACAGAATGTACAATGTATTAGTACTATACCCAGGGGATGCGGATCTGGTACACCCCTTTCTGGTGTAGTACGAGGAAAAAATCCTCCGAAAATAAGAAAAACTGTAATAAAGTAGATCGAGTACCGACTAAAACTCTTAGTTTATGATTATTTTACACTCCAGAACGGCTTCTAAATGCTTGCTTAAAGGCTGATTTTTCAAAATTCTCCCCCTAGTTGGACAATGGCCCAACCA
>JASANB010007398.1:0-54683 GCA_030248155.1 Sabatieria punctata | reverse complement strand
GTATGTTTGCGTCTTTAGGGTGGACAAACATAACGAGAGAAGATCTGAAGTCTCTACTCACTTGTTGTCACACTCTCAAAGAGTTGTCTTTGTGCGGCTGTCACTTCAGCACGGCACTGGCCTTGGAGTCATTATCCAGCGAACTGGCCGTACTCGACTTGCGTTGGGTTCAGGGTTGCACTGTACGTCGTTTACTGTCTGTCCGGAGAGAACTAGTATCAGTGTCGATTTTCAGGATGCAAAATTCAAAGACCTGATAACGTCAACTCCGGCACTGAAAAATCTCAGCGCCCTTTATCTAGCAGGATGCGATGTCGGGGACGCCACGTCTCGGCTGCTGGCTAATCAGTTTGCACGTCTGCAAATGCTTGATCTCAGCTACTGTTCCAAGGTGATTTTGTTGTTGGGTGACCGACGGCTAACGGTCAGCAGTTTTCAGGTAACCAATCTCACTCTCCAAGTGCTGAGTGCCGCCGGTTCGCGCGCGCCGCGCCAATTGACGCATCTGAATTTGGCCGGCTGTGCGTTGGATGAAAGTATCTTTGCGGCCGTACAGAAGATGCCATCGTTAAGTCATCTCGACCTGCGCACCTGCGACCAGTTTACCGAAGCTAATTGTAAGCAATTTGAGGAAGCCACTGCCGCACTTGGCCGATATCTTACTGTCCTCAGGTAGTTTTTGTTTGTCTGGCGCAATTGCATTATTATTGTGTTAGAAGTACAAGATATTGTTCTTTGTGTACGTATACACTTGATTATGCGCTTGAGTAGCGGTTAGTTCTTACTTTGTCGGTTATTTTGTTGTCTTTATCTGGTTTCCAGTAATATGTAACAGGAGAGGGAGTCGGCCGATTCCATTTTCCTTTAAAATTGCAAATTTTTCGGCCTGGTTCATAAAGGCTAGAAAAATCGGAGGGGCCTGCAAAACCTCCTGTTACATGTTTCCAGTTAATATTTACCGAATTCATGCAAGGTTTGTGTTGGCAGTCAGCCTGACTGTTCATGTCTTTTACTTTTCTTTGATACGCTTCACTGGCAGTAAAACGTGCAAGTTTGTACACAAATCAACTATCAAATATCCACATTACATTGAGTCCAGAAGCACCCAGACTCAACTGGCCCAATTGTTCGTTAGACTTCAAGGCTACACTCTTGAGAAAGATGAGCAAGCAGTGCCACAAGTTGTTGCGTCCTCGCTCCACTGCTATCTGTTCATTTTCTGCCGTTACCAGTTGCAGCGCTGGCGGGTCGGAACAATCCTACAATCACTCTGCGTTGCATTATTGCGCACAGTTTTGAGCAGTCACTTCGAGAATGTATATTTCCGAAACTAATTGAGCTGGGCTTGGTTTGGCCTTGCTCCGAAGCACGTAGAGAGAACTGAACGGCTTTGACTGTCTGCAGACCGGATTCGGGGGCAGCTGAGCGTCCAAGTAGGTGCACCACAAGTGCCAGACAAGCGCGGCGTCAGTGGGCAAATGGTCGCTCCACGACCTGCTCGTTCCTTAAGCCACACCCGTTAGCTCAACGATGCACACGAGATTTCTCCTCCTACGTATACGGTACCGACGCAACCTATACACTACCACCTCGTGCATGCTGATTGACTATGGTTTTGAACCGGTACTGTATACGTGTCGAGAAATTGGGCAACCTCCGGCGAGTGGTTCCTTTCCACCGGCGTTGAAAGTATAGTTCATCAGACAACCGTCGCTGGCTAAAGCTTTGATGCGACTGACCAAATACTGCTGATTGGAAGACAATTCGAGGTAAGGAAGCACTTGTCTGAGAGTTGATAAACCATCAACTGTGCTAAGCACGTGCTGCAAGAACAAAATCCGTTAGTAGAGACCTGCAATGGACCCGGCCGAGTGAAGGTTTGAGCCGGACCGGGCCCTGAGTCATAAAAAGGACAAAATTTGCTAAGTTCGATTAGTAATGCATTTATTCAATTAAACTGTCAATTCTATCTTAATGAGTTCCGAAAAGCAAATTTTTCAGCTTCCTCGCCCTGGTTGGGCAGTGCCCATGCTAAAGCCAGCCTAGATCTTTTCAAACTACTGAAGTTAATTTCTGTCCACTTTATCCTCAGAATACCTTTTAAATGGGTTATGAAAGCTATTATTTCAAAAAGTTCTCGCCTGTTGGTGCAATAATACACCCACACCAGGGCTATTACTCCCCACAAAATTTCTGTTTGCACAATATGTACTAAAATTGTAAATTTAGTTAAACTGCCTGTAGTGTTCAAGCATAGACGTCAGGTGTCAGGCATAGGTGTCAGAACACGAATTTAGTGGTCAAAAATCCATTATAGGCTTTCGTCTGATTTTTAATAGTGATTCCCTACGATTTTTCGGTTATTTTAGCTTTCCAGGACCTGACGGGGCCCAAAAATTTGAAAATCCAGTCCGCGCCAGCCCGCCATAAAGGTTGGTTATCAGCCAACTTTTATCAACAATACAACCCACTGATGGATTCGAACTGAACGATTACTGGGGTCCTCAAACACTTCCTACCCGAATGAATTATGTCATTCTAAGTTCCATCCTAAGTTAGAAAAAGCTGATTTTTCCGTTGAGCAAATTAGTGTTCGCATGAATCGTTGTTGAGCCAAAGTAAGTTGAGTTGAAATGGACAGACTACAAAAAAAACAACAAATTTTCCACTTTTGCACCTCGAGTCAGTTAAGAAACCTGTTCGAAACCAATACAGGTCTAAACAGTAAACACTGCCTGTAACTGCATAATTTCACCGAAAATTATCTTTAGAGGCACTTCTAGGTGAAGCCTAAGGAAGGATTTCTTAAGCAGTCGCTGTTAGGCTCAATGCAAAAGAAGTATTATGCAGGTTGCTGGATAAAATTTTGGATGCTTCCAAAGAATTTACAAAAAATTACATGTACGTACGTGAATTTTCCCACGTTTCCCCCTAACTTGCACATTGATTTAAAAAAAAATTTTTTGAGCCTTCAAAAAGTCAGGTTTTTAAAATTTTTGACCCTAACAACTGTGCTCTAGTGTTCCTAAAGTGTCCTCGATGTTCATAATGTATCCCCAAAGTGTTCGTAAAATGTCTCTGAGGTGTTCGGGGTGGTGTTCGAAGGGTGTTCGCCCCGCCCATTTTCTGTGTTCGTCTGGTGTTCGGGGATGTTAGGGTACTGTTCGGCAAGAGTTCGCGAACAGCCTTAACTATGGGCTCAGTGTTCGCCTTGTGTTCGGCGAAATAGGTGATCGCGTTCACTGGCCTCCGAACACAGAAATTGTGTTGGCCTTAAGGGTGAATTCGAATGCGGTAAAGAAGGAAGACCGGCAAATAAAAACGTGCCCAACCGCCCATCAGTTGGGTAAGGTGGACTGAAATCGAATAGACCTCGATAGCCGGAATTCCAAAAGACGCGGATGAATAATAATAAATAATAATTTTTTTTACTATTAGCAACAAATCGTTACAGGATACCTGTAACGACGCCAAAGGAGCTTCACCAATGACCAAGTCGGGTCTGGACTGTGAGAAGAACCGCGCGTTAAGGGCGTCAATTTCGCGTACGATACGTTTGAGAATGGTGTGCGAGATCCAACTGCGGAGATTCTGAACATATACGTCAACTAAATCCGGCTCCATATCGTATCTGAAGTGTGAATTGCGACAACCAATCACAGCCAACCACCTACTCACTTTATCCAGACAGCAGGCGTCAGTTTTATTATCTTGGGCACGAGAGTTGTCGACGAAAACTCTTTAGCAGCTCGTCTTGACGGCACCGATGAGTCGGCGAACCTGATGGAGCGCTCTTCTTTCGACGTAACGCGAAAACCCAGCGGACTCGGATCTCTGGTGACCAGACCTCGAAAACTACCGGTCAACATGGAATGACGCCGGTCACCTTCTAAACCGTGCGTAATCAATAAAAAAGGCGGTCACTAAAAATGCAGTACCTTTCTCACGAGCTGCGTATCCGACGTCGTAAGTGGTGGTGGCGAGATGAGAATTGGAGAAGTTGAGCTGAGCAGGAAGAAGGGCCGTAGACGCATACCGTTGCTCGTGCTTAGCCAAGCACTGACGCAGTTGTTCTTCAGTGTGTATGCTCTCTGTACAGCCGGCCGGCCACGTCGCAGCGCATCGACGCATTCGCGCTAAGGTTTGCGAGAACTTGTTGGGCGACTCAAAACTGCTCACCTCGAAACTAGAACCTACACAGTCAGACACTACACAGGGTACCGTATAGTGCTGTTTATAGTACCCGGGTACTATATATGGCACCTACGAAATCTGCTCTATAAGAAACAACAATAGTATGTGAAGTTCTTTGCCCAAGTTACCGATTTGATGTAAAAAATAGGTAATGTACATACATCAGAACCTCTACGATTGCATTATCTACTGTTTTTCTTCATACAAACAAGGTTTACCACCAAAAATACTGTATTTTTCGCACGTTTTGTATTTACAATAGCTCATTTCAGAATAAAAATCTGTCTCCATTTATATGAACACTAAGTGCCGTTTATAGTACCCCGGGTACTATAAATAGAGGGGTACTATAAACAGCACTATACGGTAGGCTTACATGTAACAGGTCTTCCGTCGAAGGGGAGGGCGTCTGGCGCCGACCCAATTCTCAGCCTAAATTCTAGGGAGGTGGTTGGGCACTAAAAAACTCACAAAATCGCAATTTTTCGGCTAAAAATCGTCAAAAACCGTTAATTTTAGCTCAAATAAGCTAAAAAGTGCTGTCTTACAGACGATTTTAGCAATTTTTGTGTCTGACACTAAAAAATTCTGAAAAAAATTACTTGCTAGAAAATCAGAAGGGGTCGGAAAAAATCATCTCGGGGGTACTCAGATTTTAAAATGGAGCTGGGTACTTTGAACAGGCCACTGCCATCATACATGTAACAGGTCATCCGCCGATGGGGGGAGGGGGGTTGGAGGGGGTCTGGCGCCGGCCGGGAGGGGGTCTGAGCCAAAATTTTGGGGGAGGGGGTGGGCAATAAAAAACGCCCAAAAATCGAAAAAAATCGCAATTTTTGGGCTAAAAATCGCCAAAAATCGCTAATTTGGGCCGAAATACAGCTAAAAAGCGCTGTTTTGCAGGCGATTTTGGCAATTTTTGTGTGTGAAATTGTAAAAAATTGCAAAAATTTGCTCGAAAATTTACTTACCAGGACAATCGGTGGGGGGGGGTTGGTGAAATCGTCTCGGGGGGGGGGGGGGGGGTCTGGCCTAAGTCGGGTGGGGGGCCCACCCCCCAGATCCCCCCTGTTACATGTATGACTGCCACATTGAGGATATAATCCATAATAGCATTGTACGGTGCGCATTGTTACAGATTAGCGGAAGCATGTCGATGAGCTAGAGACTGCCTACCTGGAAGGCGAGGTATAGCTGCCTATAGAGGACTGGTTGGGGCTGAGTCGTAAACTCTCTGGCAATCCACTCGGAGTGTAGGAAGCGTCGATGCTTGCATAACCGCTGGCCAAACTAAATAGAACGCAAATATTAAAGTGAGCAGTACAATAAACTATTAGAAAACACAACCAAAACAAAAATCAGATTGGACGACCTATCAGATCCAGTGGGTACAAAAAGGGATATGCCACAACCGCCAAGTTTTGTGAAAAAAATGCTATCAAACTGAAAAGCAAAAAACCGGAAAACTGCTTCCTATCTATGCCTTGCACTGCACAGTCTCTCAGGCTATCATTCCATACTGTCACCCTCACTTGAGACCCACACTGGTAGAAACAAACAATTTTTCTATTCAGCTCACCTGAATGGAAAATTTTCCTGCAAATTTGTCAGCCACTACAGTTTCTACAAAAAAACTCTAGACCGATTTACAGAACAAACGACCAAGAAATGAGCTCACAGCAGCCTTTCAAATTTTCCATTCAGGTGAGCTGACCAGAAAAATTGTTCGTTTCTACCGGTGCAAGACCCCATACTGTACAATAGGAAAAATTACTCGGCAGGAGTAGAAGGGGAAGATAATCTGGCAGAAAGATTGGTCAGCGACGTGATCGAAGCGGCATCTACAGCGGACACTGGCGATCGTCGAAAGGCGGAGCCCAAGCGAAATAACCAATCAAGATCGGTGAATGAGGAAGCACTTGTGCTTCCGTTCCGCACAGGAGTGCTTTTCGCTAATGGCTCCTTGATTATTCGAATCCCCACCTCTATAATAATCACAACATTTTCTAAGGCGTTTGGATTATTTGGATGTGATTTCAGCTTCTGATTCGGCAACAACGAATAGCTAGATTCTGTTCATTTGCAACAGGTCCGGACCGGGCGAGGGTTTGGTTGCCTGCCAGGTGGGGTCTAGGCGGGTTCGCCAAGGGAGGGGCCAAAACTTCAAAAAGCTTCAAAACGCCTGGAAATGCGTTTTCAAGTTTTATTTTATTATAATAATAATGCTAAACATTGCAATTATAAGCAGCCAAATAGCGTTAAAAAGAGGTAAAACCGAGCATAAAATGACATTGTGATATAGCGGCGCCAAATTCGGTTATCAAAGGCCATTTTAAGCGGATTACAAGCTAGAACCTAACTACAGGGTGTCTCAAAAAATGATCACATTTCTTTTTACTGCCATTTCCGTAAATTTTGACCAAATAGGCTGAAATTTGGACCATAGGTGCCAAAAGTCGGGCAATTTTATGTGTTAAAGTTTGGTGCACTACGCTTGACTCAATCCCGAGAAATTTCAAAAAAAGTGAAATTTGGTAAGTTCAATAGTGAAAGGCGGTCACCGAAAAATGGAAACATTTCCTTTTCCTATATCTTTTCTAATTTTTGACGGAATTTGATGAAATTTGGAGTGTAAACGCAGAAGTTCAGGGTAATTCGTGTGTAAAAAGTTGACGCATGAACTCCAACGCTATCGTTAGAGTTTAGGCGATAATGTAATGTAACGTTTTTTCGGTGACCGGCTTTTGGTATTGAAATTACCAAATTTCACTTTTTTTGAAATTTCTCGAGAATTGGTCAAGCCTAGTGCACCAAATTTTAACACATAAAATTGCCCGAGTTTGGGCACCTATGGTCCACATTTCAGCCTATTTGGTCAAAATTTGCGAAAACGGCAGTGAAAAGAAATGTGATCATTTTTTCGGTGACCGGCTTTCACTATTGATTTAACAAATTTCACTTTTTTTTTAAATTTCTCGGGAATGAGTCAAGCCTAGTGCACCAAACTTTAACACATAAAATTGCCCGAGTTTTGGCACCTATGGTCCAAATTTCAGCCTATTTGGTCAAAATTTGCGGAAATGGCAGTAAAAAGAAATGTGATCATTTTTTTTAGACACCCTGTATTTCTGGGTCAGTTTGTCAGTACAGGAGCTTCTACTAGTACAGGTGGACCCAAAAGTTAAGACTTTTTGCTTCCATTTCCGTAAATATTGACCAAATAAGCAGAAATTTGGGAAATAAGAGCCTAAACCCTTGAACATTTATGTCAAATTTAGTTCAACAGGCGTGACACAATTCAGGGTTCGTACAGATCTCGAATTTCCAAATTCACTAACTTTTCCTGACCAAAATAAGAAAATTCTCTGACTTTACGTATACAAACTAAAAAATCAACAAAGATATTCATATAATTTTCGTGATTTCCAAGCAGATACAACAAACTAATATAGCGAGAAAATTTGAAAAATTAGCTTTCAAGAACGCATTCAAAAAGATTTTCTGAGAACATAAAATTAACAGCGCTTTCTTTAGCAATGACTAAATTTTCCCTGACCAGACACGAAATCCCCTGACTTTTCCTGGATTATTTTTAAATTTCCTGCCTTTTCCCTGATCTGTGCGGACCCCGTAATTCTGAGAAATTCAATGATTTGTGGAATTTAGCAATTTAAATAAAAGATTATGTTTTGGTTGCCATCACGGCAATTCTTCACCAAATAACCTGAGTTTACAGAGTATTTGTGAAAGAACATGGAATTTTGACTGTTAAACTTTAATAAATCAAGATTGAGTCAGTCTTGAGAAAACGAAGAATTTCCTGATGTCTTTTCAAATGAGTTGAGGAAACCAGATATTCCTAATTTTCTCAAGCTAGCACCGCTCTCCATGGATGAAATTATAACAGATGAAATGAAATAACCTGCCTTTTAGTAGATATTGACCAAATTTCAAGTGGTTTCGTGAAAAATAGCGGAACTGACAGCAAACAAAAAAAGTTTCCATTTTAACATTTATAGGCATGGAAAGTATAGCTAGAAAGTAACCCCAAACGGGGCACACAAAGTTGCGTACAACCAATTTGCGCAAAGTATTTGAACATAACAAGTTATGAAAATAAATAAAGGGCTGTCGTTTTCACTTCACTGTGCCTGCACCCATTGAAAGCCTCTGGGAAGTGCTCGGAGTGTCCTGACCTGTCCGTGAGGACAGTGGAACTTTATAAACAATCAAACGAACCCAAATATCACGGCATGGTCCCAGTTCTGTCTTTTCTCATTTACAGTCTTTATGTAATAGAATAGGGTTAAAATAAAGATGCAGGTTACAACAAACTTAGGCTTGCTCAGGCTACATGTGGACTTAGGCTAGTCCATCCCAGCTTAGAATAAGGCTCAGGCTTAGCTTAGTGTAGTACATAGGTTCCAGCTTAGGCTTGCTCAGGATTAGGTTCATTCAGACTCTATACAGATTTGGACTAGTAGGTTCTAGTTTAGGCTTAGGTTCAAGCTCAGACTTAGGTTCCGGCACAGATTTAGGTTTGGTTAGTACCTAGTTGCTCAAGCTTAGACTTAGAATCAGGTTCAGACTTAGGGTCTAGTAGGTTACAGCTTACTTTAAGATTATATACAATATAAACAGGTTCAAGTTTAGATGTTAGCTAAGGCTCAAGTTGTGATTATGTTGTTGTAAATATTTTGTGCTCAAGCAAGTTGGATAGTATAGTGCCATCCAAAACCCCTGGTACATGTATGACGCTGCTGCCATTGCAACTAACAAGGTTACTCAGCAGTATCAACACAATAATAATCAATCAACAGTGCATCAGAGGCCACCACTAAATGACCTTTTACACAGACAAGAAGACAGCCCAGGACTGTAAACCAACCGTACCTTTTTCTTTAACAGCGAGTAGCTTGCTCTGGCGTAAGTTCAAGAAAACAGGAGTGCTGAATATGTACGGCCATAAGATGCAGACCACCACTGTGCACAGGTTAACGACAGCCAACGACAATAAGACATGTTCCAGAAGCTGAGTTATGCTCAGTCTCCACTCGCAACCGCCCGCCAACATACGAGCCAGAGCACAGCCTGCCAGTGCTTCGTCACAACACAACACTGCCACCAGCACCGAATTGAAAAAGACGTATGGACGCAGACTGATCGACCTGCAAAAACTGACGAAAGGCTGCCCTATCCTGTGAAGTCATCGACCGCAACCAAAATGCATGGGCCGGCGGAAAAACATGGAAGTGGTTTGAGGAGGTCTCGGGGTTTCAAAAAAGTCCACAAATCCATGAAAAATTACCTATTTTGCTAAAAGATTTCTGGAAAAATTTTCGCTAAGGGTTTGGACGACCGAGGAGGCGGTATCGGCCGGCGACGGGGTAAGCCAATCACAGACCCATGTATGCCTCAGCCATGCCACATTTCTAGAAGGCACTTTAGGCATAGTAAGATGTGTCGCATGAAAGAATAAGTAGGCCTGTACACAGACGTGGGCTAGCATTTCGGCTGAGGAGGTTGTAAATTTTCAAATCCTGAGGGGATTGAGGGGGGTAGAGGCGGCTGATGGGAGGCTGAGGGAATGGTAAGCCAAAAAGTCCAACTTTTTTACTAAAATCAAGGTTATAGGCTTATTTTTCGCAAAAATGGCTTGAAATAAGCTATTTTGAGCTGATTTACACCTAATCTAGGCATACATTTTATCATAATTTTCTATACAACATTCTTTCGGAAAATTCTTGAGGGGCTAGCGGCGGCATGAAGGGAGTAGGTCAGAGCCAGATGGGGTCAACCCCCTCAACCTTTTCCCAGTGTCTGGCTGTACACAAAAACAAAATCTACCTGCGCAAAGCGACACGTCGATCCAGCGTTCTGTTCACTTCATCGTTTGAGGCAGAACCTGCGCAACTTGACGCAAAACGAACCTCTTGCATCAGTGATTTTGTTTCCATTTATATACTTCAGCTCTGCAATCAATCCAGAAGTCATGCGGTGGCTAATATACTAAGGGAGCATCTCAATTTCAAATCAGCAACCAAGACGACCGAATGTGGTATCAAACAACTGGTCCTCCTCTCAGCTGGAGATTACTATTATCCAGAATGAATAAAAGAGTAGCAAGAATCTGCCACTCAGCGGCTGGACGAGTGTCGATGCGCTGCACAATTTACGCAAAGACACATTACACATTAATGATTACCTATACGAACCAATTTACCGCGTTACAGTAATTAATAAAACCAGAGCTTAAACAAACCGATTGCCGGCTCAATCCCCACCTGGTAAGGCAAACTGCCATTTATAAACTTGTTTACCTGACCTTAATGGAAAAAATGGTGAAAAGTAAGGCATGTGCACGAGCGCTGCTGGGAATCGAACCCAGCACCTTTGGATTTCCGGTTCAATGCATTAACCGCCACTATGCTACACGTCGATGCCAGACAGACAAAGCCTAAGGCTGATCCTAACTGAACCTGCACCTAAGCCTAAGCCTGACCAAAGCATAATCTTGAAACTGAGGCCTTTTTACGTTAACGCGACGATAGTTATACAAAAAATGTTTATGAGGCTATTTCCGCATAAAATAGAGTGAAAAAAGAATGAACAGCGCACTGTGAGTTGGGATACAACCAAAGTTCAATATTATTCGGTATGAATCGGATAATTCGGTTACTAAAGTACATTTCAAAATAGAATGCATTATGTGTTTTTTGCGAATAACTCCTTATGGAAGCGTCGGAGCGCTTTTTGCCTCATAACCAAAGTTGCAGAGGGGCCGGAGCTCTGTACTGGCGTGCAACCTAATCTGCGCAACGTTCCCTTGTAACGCTAATTTGCGCAAGGGAAAATCGGCATTTTCTGTAGTTGGGCTGAATGCGATTTTTGGCGAATCAGAATCTAGAGACGAAGGGGATTTTAAAAATGTATTCATATTGATTCTAGGTCAAACGGCTCCAGAGATATGCACCGTCAAAGGTGACCGAAAATACCAAAAATGGCCGTTGTTGGCGATTTTCCGATTTCTGGGGGGATTGAAATAACTTGGGAGCAACTCAACCGATTTTGGCTGAAACTCACAGGTTTGTAATATGTGGTCGTGGCATGATAATAACATTTTGCAAATTTCGTTGTTCCTGCGGCAAAGAAATGCCGGATAGAATAGGTAATCATTTAGTTATTTAAACTATAGGTATGGCCAATGGTTTTCAAAAATTCACGCTACAGCAAAAAAATTATGCTAAAACCGCCGATAACATGACCGAATGCGATAATTTACGCAGAAAACCGCACTTGATTCCATGAAAAATTAGAAAAATGCGATCTAAAAGCGTCCGTCTGCGAAGAACTTTTGTATGGCGCACTTGGTACCATTTTTAATTATGGGCAACAGATTTGAATAACTTGCGCTACAACCAAAATTTACGCTAAAACGGCAATAGCATGACCGGATACGATTATTTACGCAAAAAACCGCACATAATTTCATGAAGAATTGGAGAAATGCGGGTTCAAAACAGCCGCGTGGATCAAATCGCGTAAATTAGTGTTTATAACTTGGTCGCCGTCCCAGCGGTGGCTGATTTTCTATGACGCGTGTTACGAAGGTGAAACCAACTTGATTGTTTAAAATCTACTAGAAAGATGTGAATATTCGTCGCCCAGCTAAATTAATGCAAAAAAGTATGATTGCAAGTGTTGGGTACAATAAAAGCCTGAAATGGCAAAAATTAAGGGTTACAGAAACTTCAACACCGTTTGTGGGGTTAACGGCAAAGAGCAGAGAGCAAATTCATATATCATTCGAAAGTCTGAAGTCTACTGTACACGGAACCGATTGAACATTTTGCGCCGAATTCGTCGTTTTTTTACAAGAACGAGGAACATGAAAAAAATCCACGAAAATGCCCATTTTCAGTAGTTAAGAAAGAATCAAATTTGTGGGGACCATGCCGAAGTGCGGAAAGAAAAAAACCGGTGCTATATAGGTAACGAGTTGCGCTGATTTTAAAGCCGGTTGAACAAAATTTGAATCAACTCTCCTTTTAGCAGAAAATGGCCATTGAAAAACGACGAATTCAGTTTTCGAGAGGAAAATGCCCTTTAACGGCCGAATTATGATTCGAAATGCATCTTATTCGATAGCTCACACTCTGTTTCATATAAATACATCACAACCCCCTATCAATAACGGAACACAAAAAAAGCATTTGCGCTTGAAGTTGCAAAAACGGTTTTGGACCACTTTTTGGCCGTGATTTTGTATTTTCTATTCGGCGCGGCGCGAACGTGCTTTGGCCATCCCTACTAATATATAAAAAATGCGGTAATATGGATTCGGATCCCCGGACCCCCGGACCCCCACCGAATTCGGACCCCCAGCCTGGTACGGAAAAATGGTTCTTAAGATTCGGAACCCCACCTCGGCCGTAGTTTTATATTACACGAAAGTTTATTTGCAAAATTTTGGGGCACATTTTTGGACACATCGGTTTCGGTACGCGGACAATTCCCCCATCCGCCGACCACCCTAACTTTTGGCCTCAATTTCAAGCTGGAATTCAACTTTCTTCCAGTACCAATTTTTACTTTATTTCTTCTATTTTGGTGTATGATCTCTGCTGTTCTTCCGGTACCAATTTTCACTTTATTATTTCTATTTTGGTGTATGATCTCTGGTGTTCTTCCGGTACCGATTTTCATTTTACTTCTTGTATTTTAGTGTATGATCTGTGCTAGTGCGTCTGGTCGCAAATTCTCTCTGGTAGATTGGAGTGCTGACGCAACTCTGTTCGGGCACTTTATACTTGACTCGATATTGCCATATGGTGTGTATTACATATTTCCTTGTGTAGCGTAAGTACGATAAATCTTTTTAAATACTTCGTTATTATTGGGTCTATATGCGCGCGTGCTGCTGTTGCTAAGTAAATTTATTTGAAATATAATTTAATTATAATTTACTTGTACTAGTAAATTTCTAAAAAAGTTACCGTAATTGAAATTATACTTATAATTTACTTAAGGCAAAAATTCACTTTTAATATAATTGAAATTATAATTTACTTACCAAATAATTTACCTGGATTAGTAAATTTCTAAAAAGTACAATTAAAAATATTATTACAATTTACTTAGCAACAATAGCGCGTACGAAACGAATATACTACTGTACTGTGGAACCAATGTTATGCTCCTTTCGAGCGAAAGAGATACAATGTAGTCTCGGTTAATGTGTTCAACAACGGCATTTCAATTCCCCGATACTATCAGGGTTCGTGCCGGTCAGGGGATTTAAAATTTGTCAGGGGATTTTGGGACTTATCAGCGGAAATTGCTGGCGTCACTACATAAAAACATGCATTCAGTAGGTTGTAGAAGCAGCAATGAAAGTGCATGTAATTCAGTCGATATCAGTGCGTTTTAGAAGGGTAATTTTTCAAAAATTTTCTCGCCCCGGTTGAACGGCCCAACCAAACCACTTCAAACAGTGGCGTATCCAGGGGGTGTAGGGTGTGTACACCCCCCTTTGCGGTGGAGGTAGGAAGAAAAAGTCTGTCAAAAATAAGCGAAACTAATGAATTATGTACCAAAACTGTCTATTTTGTGCTCAGAATGCCTTTTAAATGCGTTTTTGAAGGCTAAATTTTCAAAAATTTCTCGGCCTGGTCGGGCAGAAGCCCGACCAGGCCACTTTAAGCTACTAAAACTTTTAATTTCTGTTGATTTTTAGCCTGGAATGTGTTTCAAACGCGTTTTTTAAGGCAAATTTTGCTAAATTTTCTTGCCCTGGTTTGGCAGCGGCCCAACCAGGCACTTTCAAAATTTTACACCCCCTTTTCCGAAATCCTGGATACGCCACTGACTTCAAACTACTAAAACTGTTAGTTGTATGCTCAGAGTGCCTTTCAAACGCAATTTTCAATATTTCCTCGCATCTGGTTGGGCAGGCAAAATCGGGGGAATGTCAGGGGATTTTGGATCACCAGATTGGCACGACCCTGACTATGATGAGTTTTAGATTCATATATACAGTAGTAGCTCCCTCGCTAGCAAAGATTTCTAGCACAATTCTTATTCAGATTTGATGTACTTTCAGTGGAGCTCAGCGACAGAGTGAAGAAGCCAGTTTTTTTGCTCTCCTACCTGCCGTATGGTATTTCTGCTTACATTTTAATTATTTTTATCTGAGAAATACTTTGTTGTGCTCTATTTTTTTGCAAGTTTCTCTGTTTACTACAATGCTCAATGTTGACCTTCCGCTTTAACTGTTACGCAGCTTGTTTACTCACCACCAAGTCAAGCATTTTTGACAATTTCGTTTATCTGATGCTTAATTTATTTCTATGACGTGCAGTTTGCTGGGAAATACGTTGCGCAAAGTCATCACATAATGATCATATACGAACGAATTTACAGCGTTACAGTAATTGATAAAATCAGAGCTTAAAGAAACCGATTGCCGGCTCAATCCTACCTGGCAAGGCAAACTGCCTTATTAAATTTCACCCTAAAAGGGTGATCCTAACTCTGAACCTGCACCCAGCTAAGCCTGAACCTAAGCATCAGCTTGAAAACTGAGGCCTAAAGTTATGGTGGTCGGCGGATGGGGGGAATGGTCCGCGTACCGAAACCGAGGTGTCCAACAAATGTGCCCCGAAATTTGCAAATAAAACGGCGTGAAATTTAAACTACGGTCCCGGTGTGGGGTTCCGAATCCATAAACCGTTGTTTCCATACCAGGCTGGGGGTCCGAATTCGGTGGGGGTCCGGGGGTCCGGGGGTCCTAATCCATATTACCAAAAATGCCAAATAATACCAAATAGGGGTAATATGGATTCGGATCCCCGGACCCCCACCGAATTCGGACCCCCAGCCTGGTACGGAAAAATGGTTCTTTTAAGATTCGGAACCCCACCTAGGGCCAAAGTTTAAATTTCAGAGAATTTTATTTGCAAAATTTTGGGGCAAATTTGGACACCTCGGTTACGGTACGCGGACCATTCCCCCATCCGCCGACCACCCTAACTTTAGGCCTCAGTTTCAAGCTGCAATTCAAGTTTCTTCGGGTACCGATTTTCACTTTACTTCTTATATTCTAGTGTTTGTTTGTTTGTTTATGAGTTCCACTGTCCTTTCGGACAGCTCAGGACACCCCTCGCTCTTTTCAGAGCCCTTCAATGGGGTAGCCCTGTATGATCTCTGCTGTTCTTCCGGTACAAATTTTCACTTTATTTCTTCTATTTTGGTGTATGATCTCTGCTGTTCTTCCTGTAGCGATTTTCTCTTTACTTCTTCTATTTTAGTGTATGATCTGCGCTAGTGCGTCTGGTCGCAAATTCTGTCTGGTAGATTGGAGTGCTGACGCAACTCTGTTCGGGCGGCAAACCCTAATCTGCACGAGCGGTGCGAGCAGTGCGAGCGTGCGAGCCGCACCTGTTCGCGTGGGAGCCGCACCATACCGTATACCGAACGGCGCCGCAACGCTCCGGTAGTGCGCTAAATTTTGAAATTTCAAATTTTGATGCACTCCTTAATCGCTCAGCCTTCTAAAAGCTAGTTCTTCTTGTCGTTAATTATTATTGATAATTAGAACTCTACAAACATTTTTTAACGAATTCTTAAAAGCCAATTTTGCATTCTTGACCTTTTCCCGTCTTGTCAGGAACATGATTTACCAATTGAAGCATTCAGACGAGCAAATGCCGCAGACCGTGAATGGAATATAAGGAGAAGATTGCCGAGGTGAGCGGCTACAGTTGGTAGTATACCTGAACCTGAACCTGAAACCTGGTTATATACCTGAAAACAGTGGCGTATCCAGGGGGTGTAGGGTGTGTACACCCTCTTTGCGGTGGAGGTAGGAAGAAAAAGTCTGTCAAAAATATAAGAAACTAATGAATTATGTACTAAAACTGTCTATTTTGTGCTCAGAATGCCTTCTAAATGAGTTTTTGAAGGCCAAATTTTCAAAATTTTCTCGCCCTGGTCGGGCAGAAGCCCAACCAGGCCATTATAAACTACTAAAACTTGTAATTTCTGTTAATTTTAAGCTCGGAATGCGTTTTAAACGCGTTTTTGAAGGCTAATTTTGCTAAATTTTCTTACCCTGGTTGGGCAGCGGCCCAACCAGGCACTTTCAAAATTTTGCACCCCTCCCTTTCCAAAATCCTGGATGCGCCACTGCCTGAAAATTGTTAACCGGAACCTACTTATAGTATATTAAGAATAGTACTTAGCTAAAGCCTACTAGGTCGGTGGTGCCTACTGTTCAGGTTTCTTTTGTATGTATGTCTTCTTTCTGTGTGTGAAAAAGCAATGGGAGGGAGGGAGGAACGGGCTCGTATTTTTGCACTAAAAGACAGAAACTTCCAATCCAATAACGCCTCAAATTCCTGTTAACAAGCATTATGTGCTCAAATTATAGCCCAAATTTTCCAAAACATCACCAATGGATTGGGAGTCATCCCTAAACCTGCTCGCTTCAGTGTTGTTCCCAGTAAATTTACTGAGTAAAAGTTACTCGGTACTTAGTTATTTTGAATTAAAGCATACATGTACTAGGGGGGTTTGGGGGGGTTACCCCCCCTGCTGGAAAGGCCAAACCCCCCCCCTCACACCCCCCCCCCCCCCCCGAGACAGGTAAGGGACCCCTCCCCCCGACCAAAAAATACAAGTGGTGGTAGTGGCTCCAGTATTAACAAACTGGGTCAGAAATCACTAATTTTTAGCCTAAAATTCACTTGAAAAGCCTTTGTAAACCGAATTTGGCGTTTCCACTGCTGATATTTAAGAAAAATCGGTGTTTTTGGAAGCTCTTTTTGTCATTTTTTGCTTGTTTTAGCTTTAAAACGCTATTTGGCAGCTTAAAATAGCGATTTTTAGCGTCCTTACTGAAAAAAACGTGCTAAAAACGCATTTCTAGGCGTTTTGGAGCTTTTTGAAATTTGGGACCCCCACCTGGGCGAAACCCCCCCTCGACCCCCCACCTGAGGAAAACCCCCCCCCCCTACCCCCCTCCCCCCAGGTCGGCCCGGAGCTGTTACATGTATGAATTAAAGTAAGTACTTTTACTTACCGGTAAAAATTTTTCTTAATTTTACTTACTGAATACCGAGTTTCAATTTTGAATTACTAAATTAGAAAAAAATTCGGTAAACTCGGTACTCGGTAATTTACTGAGTTGTTTACTGAGTAAAAGCTTCTGCAATAGGTAGCTCGCCGCACCTGTGCAAGAAAATATATGGTTTTTCTTTCGCTAATAGATCTGCTAACGGCGAAAACACACAATTTTTGCCAATTTTCACTGCTTGTTGCATAACCTAAGCTTTCTTTACGAAAGACTTGCAAACAGACTATCAGACGCGAAGACTATAGAAGTAGAAACTACGTATATCTATTACTATTAGCTATCTTTTGATTGACGTTTTTTGCATCACTCTGATGAACTGTGAGGAAATGGCGAAAATTAGAACAAATCTTTACCTACCAATTTGGCCAAGCTTTTCATCTAAAGCCACATCCTCTAGTCACTATGCATAGTGTGCATATTTTCAAGCTTTCCATGCATGCCAATTAGCACAATAAATAATGTGAAATAACGCAACACATGATTAAAATTCTGAAAGTCGCGCTACATTATCTTAAACTCATCAATCAGCACTGAAAAAGGATTCTAGTAGCTAAAAGCTATATCAGGTAAACATGTTCAGATAAATTGTATATTTCTGAATTTTGAAGGTATTACCGAGTTTACTGAATTGTTTACTGAGTACTTACCGTGTTTTCTTTGAAAAACCCAGTACTTACTCGTACTTACTGAATTCCAAAAAATCTGGATTTACTTACTGAATACTTACCGAGTTTTAGAAATTTGAGCTAGGCACAACACTGGCTCGCTTACACACATACAGGTACTAGGGGTTTGGAGGTTGCCCCCTAGCTGCAAAGGCCAACCCCCTTCACCCCCCTCCCCGAGACAGGTTAAGGGACCCCCGACCCAAAAATACAAGTACGAGTAGTGGCTCCCAGTACTAACAAACTGGCTCAGAAATCACTAATTTTTAACTAAAATTCCCTTGAAAAACCATTGGAACCCGCATTTGGTGATGCTGCTGCTGATGAGAGGGGTTTTTTAAGCCTTTTTTGTCGTTTTTTGCTTGTTTTTAGCGACACCACTATAACGACAGCCAGACGAAAAATCGACCTCGTAAATTGAGATCTTTCAAAAAAGTAGGTAAACCAATATCAGCAGAAATGGTTTGAGAGAATTACCTTCAAATTTGGGTAATTACCACCATGGTGTCAGTTGACCATGAACTGACATACTGGTGTCAGTTGACCATGAACTGGCCTTTGACCAAATAGAGTGGGAATACATCTTTGAAGCTTTGAAAGCATATGGATTTGGCCCAAAACTCATTGGCAGTCTCAAGATGATCTATAATTCAAGCAGAACCAAATCAGCGGTACAGGTAAATGGGCAACTTTCAGCCCCCTTTGAAATCCATAGAGGGATAAGGCAAGGATGCCCACTATCTGCAATGCTGTATGTTCTGATTTCAGAAACAGTACTGAACTACATTCGAAAAGAGAAAGATGTTAAAGGAGTGTCAGTCAGAGGCAAAGAATACAAAACCTTTACATATGCTGATGACACAAACTTTACATTGCTTAATTATAGATCACTAGACAAGATATTCGAAATTTACAATTGGTTTAATTTAGCCTCTGGAGCAAAATTAAACAAAAGCAAGACACAAATACTGCCTTTGGGCTTGGGGAAAAATCTAGTAACACCTGCAAGATACCTTGAGTATCTCACAGAAGAAACAAAAATTTATGGCATGAAGATCAATCCAAATGGCTTCCACAATGAAAGAAATTGGCAGGAGGTTAAAAATGCTTTAACCTTAGAAGAATACAAAAAGCCAACTTTGGAAATATCGCCCTTTGCAAAGATAAATGTAGTCATGATGTACACATTGTCCAGAATGTGGTATAGAAGCTTCCTATCCCTTACTGGCAGAAGCTACTCCATTTGGAGTAGGACCCCACATAGAATCACGCTTTTCAGAGCGTGATTGTGCACATGTTTCCCCACACAATCACGCTTTGCGTGCGGCTCTTTGTTAGCCATAAACGTGATTGGAAAATGAAAGTGCAAAAAAGTGACTGGCCAGTCACGCGTCAATCACGCTTTGTTTTCAGTCTGTGCGCTGAGGAAAAGACTGCGGAATTGTTGACTTTATTTCTTCACTTGCCGCCCAAAAAACTGCTTCATCCTTCCTTTCTTTTCTCTTTGCCCGCTGCCCTGTTAGAATTTCTTCTCTTACCTCCCAAATTTTTCTTTCCGTTTGCTTGCTGCTCTATTACTATTAGCTAAGAAAAAATAGGTGTGCTTCTCTAGATTTACTTCGCCTGCCTCCCAAACAACTACTTCATTCTTCCTTTCTTTTCCGTTTTCTTGCTGCCCTGTTAGCTAAGTTAAAAGGCTTCGGTTACTTTTAGGGGTCCCTCCACTATATATCAATTGATCACTTTCTTATTTATCGCTTATTATCGTGCTGTCAAGGCTAAAATCTGAGTGGAAAAGTCCACCCTGAATAAAGACAGGGAACGCGTGATTAGCTAGTCACGCGTTTTTGAAAATTTAAGTGAATGCAAAAACATTCACTGCGTGATTACCGTGTTTTAATCACGCTTTGAGTGCGGCTGTTATGCAGGCATTTGCCCCAAATTTTCGTGATTGCATGTCCCTATGGCCAGGCACGCAAAAAATTTCTGCGTCTAAGAGCTATTGACTCCAACTCCAGAGTTAAAAGCACAAATTGAAAAAGTCATTGACAGATACCTATGGTATCCATCAACCAGAAACCAAATTCGTAAAAATTTACTGAAACTACCCAGTGCAAATGGAGGGATGGGTTACCCAGACTTATACACTAAGATTGAAGTGGCCAGAGTGGGCTTACTGCAGAAGAGGAAAAGACAGGGGATCCAAGCATGGCACAACTTGTTTGATTATTACAGAGAGCAAACCAGCCATCTAACAAAGCGTCAAATTAGGGACGCTACAGTACCACAGCTATACAAGGATATAAGACTCTCAGAAATTAAACTACAAGTAGAAATTGATGAGGACACCATAACTGTCTTTAATGGCGATTTCCCTGTACAAAGCAAACAAAAAGTCCTTTATATCACTGCCACAAAGCATAAATTCAGCAATCAAACTGCAAAAACAGAAGAATACTGGAAAGCCCAGCTACATAATCAAACAATGGACTTTACTCCATTGTGGCCAATCAGTAAAATTAGGTTTGTAGACGGCTACACTAAGGACATCCATTATCGATTGGTGCATAAGGCATTGCATACAAACAATAGATTAGCTAAATTTATGCCTGTAGCAGAAACATGCAAAGTATGCAATGTCTATGAAGATGTTGCTCATGTATTTTTATATTGTATGCGTGCCCAGGATGCATGGAGAAGAGTTGAACCTTTGCTTATAAAATTAAACAAATTACCCCTGACAAATGAACAAAAAATATTTGGTGTACAGGAGCATAACTTGTGTAACATTGTTTAACATGGTTTAACGAATGCTGAAAGGAATGTTGTTATTTGGATGTGAACCTTTGTTGATTAGCTAAAAAAAAAATTACCACCCAACAAATGTGACATCTGCTACGAAACCCTGTGAAACGTTAGCCTGACGGGCTTACGATGCCTCCTCCTGTCAATTTTAAGTTTCGTTGTATCCAGATGACCGGTAAAATAATAACATAACGTACAGTATAATTTCACTGTTTTTGTATTTTGCCTTAATAATTCGTAATTTGTCTTCGCAATTTCTCAGCAAAGTTGAGTGCCGAATTTCTGGTACGGAAAACCAGGATTTTCTTCAAATTTCCAAACTGTAACGTACCGTACGTATTTGTTAGCAATAGTATTAATTAAAATCATCATAATTAGAGTCAAATTTATTACGGCAGTCTTGTTTATTTGCCGGACAGGAGAAGCACGCGTTTTCGATAGCGGACACTGTATTTTAGTGTACCTGAACCCGAATGTGACACCTGGGTACTTTTGATAACTGTACTTAAATCTGAAATTGAATTTTACAGATACCTGAACCTGGACTTACCTGAAATTCTTGAGTATCTACCAATTGTACTTTTACCCTCAGTTCGAGTGCGATTTGCAATATTCGTCACCGGTTGCAAGGTTGCCGCGTCGGGGCAGCTAAAAGCATACCCTGGACCAATGCTGAGTAGACTATAAAGAGCCCAGGTGCAACGGGGCCAGTCCCAAAATGGTAACGCCTCATTCCGGGCACGTAGCCTAGCCGTGCTTCTGTTGGCTACGTTGTTGTTGGCCTCCGACTCACGATTGGACGGTCGGCACTAAACTTTCCCCGATGTCCGCTAGAAATTTGCCCATCTGCCACTGATGATGCCTAGAGCTGATGGTTTAATGTGCAGCCGGGCACCCATATCTCGACTGTGCGACAGTTGGACCCAGGGGTACAGAAGGGTCAGCGCCCGACTTTTCGGGCTTGAAGAAGGGGCCGTCCATTGTTCCCGGCAACAACAACAATATCCGTCACTTGCCGTGTCATAATGGTTCAATGTTTTCAACATAAAGATGAGCAGAAAACGCATCTCTTTTATAGGATTCTGGCAATATGACACATCACGTACTTTCAGAGTTCAAAACTACACAAAAAACAACTACACGAGCTATCTATGTCTTAACCTGCCATAAGAATTTTACGGTGCTTTGAACACTAGACCAAATATAAGTTGACAACAATACCGGTCGAAATTGCACTTAGCACTTGGTACAGCAGCGTTAAAGACAAAGATGCAAAATGCAAATTTGGCAAAAAAACCGGCACAGCACAGCACGAAAGTAAACAACAACTTTCAGCACACCATGTGCTTCTGACGAGCAAAGAGAACGAAGTGGAAAGATTAAGACACAGTAGAAGGCACCAAGATGCAGTAGAACACAGTTTACATGACAACCAACAAAACATGGACTAATCAAGCGTACTTACAAAGTAAGTCCAAAACTGCTCCTTCAAATAAGTTTTATGGGCTTCGGTAGCATACATACACGAAACAATTCATTTTTCACTTATTGAGCCTATCTGGAGAATTTAGCGCACTACCGGAGCGTTGCAGCGCCGTTCGGTATACGGTATTGTGCGGCTCGCACGCGAGCAGGTGCGGCTCGCACGCTCGTGCAGATTAGGGTTTGCCGCCGGAACAGAGTTGCGTCAGCACTCCAATCTACCAGACAGAATTTGCGACCAGACGCACTAGCACAGATCATACAAAAATAGAAGAAGTAAAGAGAAAATCGCTACCGGAAGAACAGCAGAGATCATACACCAAAATAGAAGAAATAAAGTGAAAATTTGTACCGGAAGAACAGCAGAGATCATACAGGGCTACCCCATTTAAGGGCTCTGAAAAGAGCGAGGGGTGTCCTGAGCTGTCCGAAAGGACAGTGGAACTCATAAACAAACAAACAAACACTAAAATATAAGAAGTAAAGTGAAAATCGGTACCCGAAGAAACTTGAATTGCAGCTTGAAACTGAGGCCTAAAGTCGGCGGATGGGGGAATGGTCCGCGTACCGTAACCGAGGTGTCCAAATGTGCCCCGAAATTTGCAAACAAAAATTCGGGAAATTTTAAACTACGGTCCCGGTGTGGGGTTCCGTTGTTTTGGTAACAGGCTGGGGGTCCGAATTCGGTGGTGGTCCGGCGGTCCGGGATCCGAATCCATATTACCACAAATCCCCTACCCAGAAAAACGGAAACGGTACATACGTGCGGTATGCCGTGGTACACAGCGGTACACCAAGTTTTTCGGGTTTTCCAATGTCACATATCGCCTCCCCGAAAGTAGGAAAGTTGGAAAATCGCAAGTTATACCATAAGAGTCAGGAAATAAGCAGTACTAACTAATGGCAAATGAAGAAAATTAGCGCAACAACTCATGCTGGAGAACGATTGCTTGTCGCAAAATTGTTTCATTCAATAAGTCGAGATATAAAAATCTTACTTTGTGCAAGTAGCTAAACCTGAAGAACTCGTATTCTGTGGCCTTCTGCACAAACTCCCTTTGCTTTCCCATCCGACGATGCTACCCCTTTATCTACTTGTCATCACTGCTTTTCGGTGGCCTGACAACAGACCTAAATCTAAGCTAACATAGATTAGGAATCGGGTTTGTGACTGTAAACCGGGTTATTTTTGTAGATTTTGTTTGTTAGCGGAGATCTCGGAAGTCGATTTCTAAATTTCAGGCAGCGTAAGTAAGGACGTAGTCACAATGTTGACCAAAAAGAGAAAACACTTTAACTTTAAGTAAAAGCAAGCACAATTAAATATGTATATGAACTAACATCCTTGCTTTCCTTGGTTTCCGGAATCTGTCTCGGGTCCCCTTTCGCAATCGGTCTCCCAGCTCGGTTGTTTTCACTATGTCCACGAACGCGTCGATAAAGCGTTGAGCCGTTGAAATAGCTGGCAGCACACCCGTAATTCGAAAAGCTTCATAGATAAGCATTCATGCGATGTTTTGAGGCTACACAGATTAGAAAACATTGTTTATGAAATGCTGACATGCAAAAAACGAGAAATTTTTTATAGATGATACAAAGAGATACAAAACCACGTTGTCGAACGTAGTGTTCGAGTTTGTCAGTTGTACGGTTTTGTTGCTTGGCCACGGGGTGGCGCGCTGATTAACTGACCCGGTTTTCTTATCGCGAGAGGAACGGAGTGAGCAGTGGCAGTGTCAGAGAGAGTGAGTGCTAGAGTAAAGTGACTATTGAGGAGAAAATAAACGTTCTTTTTCTTGTTGGTTCGCAGCTCACTTGACACTTAGTCAGTTCCCCAATACTATCTAGGCCAGAGCAACAGTGGAGTCAGCCATTGTTGTTTTATGGTGCAAGGAGCTAGAATGGCAAATTCGATAGATCACTCCCCGGCGTTTGAGCATCCCGTTCGGTCGACCCAACGTGCCGAGAGGCGTAAAGGTTATTTGTTTAAACAAGCCTCCCAGGTAGAAATTATTTTTTCTGACGTAAATAAAGCTTTGTTTGAGTTATATCAGAAAGTTTTGAAAGACCAAACCCTTCTAGGGCAAAGAACCTTTTCTCGGAAATTTGAGACATTGACCCGCAACGTAAATTCGGCAAAAGGAACTTTTCAAATCATTACGAACGAGCTGCCGTATTATATTGAACATAGTGGTGATGAAACTGAAAAGTTTAATAAATTCTTGGTCTCTATGAAGGTTCTGGTAAGCGAAGTTAGACTTTTGACTGAGAATATGGAATGGCTTCGTGAACAGTATCGTTTGTTGAATGATGACTTTAATGTGACTAATTCGTTGAATTTACAGAGCGCAACAGCTCGTAGTTCTTCCCCGATTGCAGGCCCTAGCGAAATCGACCCCCCTTTCCTAGACCACATGGCCAACCGGTTGAGATGGGAGTCCACCAGACAGCCCGAACCGACAGCTAACAATTTGGCGAGGTCCGAACCCCCTGGCTTAGCAGATGGCCCGACCACCCAACAGCGAGGAGGTAACGCAGGTACCACGTCTCTGTTGGTAGATTTAGGAAGGGCACAGGGTGTAGATGCGCAGTTGAGTGCGGCAGAGCTTCAGACTTTCGGCGTGAATTTCGCCGGTCAGGCAGATAGGTTTTTTGTCGATCAGGGCGCCAACGGCCAACCGGGGCAGAGTGCTGCTATACACGGAGGACAGGGTCAACAACGGTTGCCCGTAGGTCCAGTAGGTGTAGAGCAGAATGCTGTAGCCGCAGGTTGTAGTGCAGGGCAGGTTGCTGCCAATCAGTTTTCCAGACAGGAGTCGGCTGCGACTCAGAGTGTGCAGGTTGCCATTCCGCAGGGAAGGCAACAGTTACCGGTGGTTTTGGTATCTAGTCAGAATCAAGCACCTATATTTTCGCTTACTGGACAGGTGCCCTTAGTGGCGCAATTAGGGACGAACGGTTTTGGTAATCAGTTTCAGACGAATCAGTTCGGTGAAGAGCAGTTGATGGGTAGACAACAGACCCAGGCCCCTATGAGCAGTAGAAGTAGAGCAGCTAGTGTTGGTACCTTTCCCCCTTTGCATAGTAATCAGAACCCCATCCCAGTTTATGGTGGTTTCCAGCAAGGCGTTTCGGGTGCGGCTACTCATATGAGCTGGTCGGCCCAAACTGCGCGTCCGCAACCCCAGTACACTACTGTAGTAACTGAACCGACTGTGACGATGGCTTATTGTGGTAACTTGACGTCGGTTCCCCCTTGTTTTTCGAATGGTAATAGAAATTTTGTCTCTAGCAATGGTAACACTGATAACCATACATGTAACAGGTCATCCGCCGATGGGGGGAGGGGGGGTTGGGGGGGGTCTGGCGCCGGCCGGGGGGGGGGTCTGTGCCAAAATTTTGGGGGCGGGGGGTGGGCCCTAAAAAACGCTCAAAAATCGAGAAAAATCGCAATTTTTGGCCTAAAAATAGCAATTTTTGTGTGTGAAAGTGTAAAAAATTGCAAAAATTTGCTCGAAAATTTACTTGCCAGAAAAATCGGAGGGGGGGGGTCGGTGAAATCGTCTCGGGGGGGGGGGGGGTCCCCAAACGGGGGGGGGCTGGCCGAAGTCGGGTGGGGGGCAGACCCCCCCAGACCCCCCCCTGTTACATGTATGCTGATAACCCTTACCCTGTAGATCCAAATGTTTCAGTGCTTGTTAACTTATTTCAAAAACAGATGGAGATTACGGCGAAACAGCAGGAGGACGCACAAAAAAGGCATGATGAGCAGATGGAGTTGCTTCGAAATGCTATGGTTACTAAGCACGAACGAGAAGTTAGAGAGACAGGTCCTAAATTTTCCTTTTCGTCTGTACCCTTACCTAAATTCGGTTTGAACGAATTTTCCGGTAATTTATTGGAGTGGCGCCCCTTCTGGGCTATGTTTAATCAGTTGATACATTCCAACCCTAATTTGGCCCCTTCTCAGAAATTTTGGTATCTACAGAAATCTGTTGTTGGTAAAGCAGCGAAATTGTTGGAAGGCATTACGGTTGAGGACCCTGAGTCTTACAACAAGGCAGTCAACATTTTGACCCAGCAGTTTGGTAACACCAGAGCCTTAGTGAGAGCGTATTACAGAGCATTAAATTGTTTGGAGTTCAAAAAGGATGAGAATGAGAATTTGGTAGACTTTCAGATGAATTTGGAAAAACATTTCCACAATTTGGAGCAGTTAGGTCAGGATTTGTATTGTCAAGACCATTTGCTAGAGACTTTGTTAGATAAGTTGCCTAATAGGTTACTGAAAGAATTCTCGGCCCAGTGTCGTAAAGAGAGCGATCAGTTAGCAGCGTTGAGACGTTTTCTAGAACAGGAAGTACTGTCGTCACAATTTGCGGCCCAATATGGAGTTGGTAAAGCCAAAGGTCTAGATTGGGTTGAGGAGGAACAACCCACTAATTCAGCATTTGCCTTAGCGGCCAGAGTCGATGCTAATAGAAAGTGTTCGTTTTGTGGGGACGGTCATTTTTCAGACCGGTGTGAGGCCTTTAAGGATGCGAAAACTCGTCACGAATTTTTAAAGAGAAATAATGTATGCTTCATGTGCTTTAATGTTGGTCATAAAATTAGGGAATGCCCGAGTAGAAACGTGAGGTGTGCCTATTGTAAAGCTGTTAGTCATAATAGAGCGCTCTGCCCCACAAAGTTCGGTCGGGTGTACCCAGTGAAATCTAATAATCACAACACAAGTGAGAATCAGAGTGAAAACCGGCAGCAACAGACGCAAATGCAGAGTAAGTCTGTCGAGACAATCGGAGTAGATACAGAGGTCTCCAAACAGGATGGACAAGTATTTTTGTTCACAGCATGCACTAAGTTGGTTAATCTGGAGAGCGGAAAGGAAACTAAAGTTCGAATTTTGTTGGATTGTGGAAGTCAAAAAACGTTTATTTGTGAGAAGGTAGCACAGAAAGCGCAGTTGAAAGCGTTGTGGCATGATAGCTACCAAGTCTCTTCTTTAGCTTGTGAACCCCGTTTGCAGCAGAGCTCAGTGGTGCGTTTTGGTTTAAAACATTCAGATGGTACGGTGACGCCGTTGTTGGGTAGCACCTGCCCCTACATTACCCAACCCTTGGTAAGGAAAGCTCTTCCACCCTCAATTGTGTCCCGGCTTCGGCCCTACCCGCTTGCCGATCCGATTCGCTCGCCGTCTGATTTGGCCCCCATTGATGTATTGGTTGGTAATGAATTATTTTTGCAATTCCTTTGTATGGAACCGGCTATTAAATTAACGAAATCTTTATCGTTGGCTAAGTCTGTTTTCGGGTACCTTTTGGCAGGTAGTTTGGATGATGAAAAAGTTTGCAGGGAGCAACAGAGAGCTGTTGCTATGTTTACGTTTTTCAAACGAACTGATTTTTCGGTAGATGCTGAACTGAAACCTAGTTGGTCATTGCCTTTAATGGAATCAATACATAGCGGCACGTTGTGGCGCCGATCGGGATGCGTTCTTAAGTTGAAGCGACAGTTAAGTTTAACCCTTTAGGTATTGTTAGCCCTTACTTACGTGTTGTACGACTACATAGGGTGGTTCACCCGAAGTTACCTAACTGTGTATTTGTCTCGAACTTAGAATTTATTGCTGTTTTTCATTCTTTCTTCGCCCGGAGGGTCGTTCCTCAATTGGAAATTTCGGATAACGCAAGGAATTTGAATTTTACAGAGAATTCCCTTTGATTTTGCAATGAAAAGAATTTCATGAATAGTCATTTTGGTATTGAGTTTGTCAGTAAAAAGAAAAAAATACGAAATTGCACAATGCTTTAACCCGTGTTTGGTGGATTTTATGACAGATTGATTTGTTTCGTTTACTAAAACAGACTATGATTGATTAGAAACGTGCTAGTGACTAAATTGATTACTAACCTGGAAGCTTTGAGAAAACTGAGGCAGCTGACATCGCTTACAGAATCGTGAAGAAGGCTGTGATACAGTCGAGGCAGGAAATGACACTTATTCATATGCGTTGTAATAAACTTAGACTGTTATTGTTATGTTACTACTTTACTAATTTTATTTATTATGGTATTAGACTTATTGATTGCGTTACTAGCTTGTTTTTGTTTACTTTGTTCTTAGTCCTTTTCTTTCGCCGGGAGTGTCGAACGTAGTGTTCGAGTTTGTCAGTTGTACGGTTTTGTTGCTTGGCCACGGGGTGGCGCGCTGATTAACTGACCCGGTTTTCTTATCGCGAGAGGAACGGAGTGAGCAGTGGCAGTGTCAGAGAGAGTGAGTGCTAGAGTAAAGTGACTATTGAGGAGAAAATAAACGTTCTTTTTCTTGTTGGTTCGCAGCTCACTTGACACTTAGTCAGTTCCCCAATACTATCTAGGCCAGAGCAACAGTGGAGTCAGCCATTGTTGTTTTACACGTCGACCTGCAACCATTTTTCATAGATGGTGAAACGGAAGGAGGATTCACGTTCAGAGAACATTGCCGATTTGCCGGCGTTACCGATGTGCAAATTTTTCGCATCCGGTATGTTGGTTGTTCTTGTGCATGTTTTCCTAATTTCCAAATTGTTTGTAAGCATTTTCCATTTTTTATATTTTTCATTTTCCAACTTTCCGACTTCCTGGAGACTGAGGAGGGTGTGCCCGCCCGGGCGCCGTTCCTGAAAGCCGTCCGCAATAACGCACAGCCGGCGGGCGCGGCATCTGGACCAAAGAAGAATACGCGCCTCCAGTTTACGCCGCAAGCGCGTGAACAAAATAAGAAAATAACGAACGGCGCGAAGGCCCGATGGGCACAAGCTTTTGCACTTCTTTCTGCGCCAGGATTACCAAAATTGTTTTGCTTTGCTTCTATACTGGATTGATTTATATGCAATTGTTTCGTCTGCTGTTCCGTCTGTGCCTCTGTTGTCCTTCACGTCGCGCTTCTTGTCCTACCGATTGTCACGGTGCTGAAGCCGGCAACAACAATGTCTTTACTCCATAGGAACAGTAGAAGAACACGCACGGTGGCAAGAGAGAAATCTAGGGCCAACCGCAAGGCAGTCGCACGGAGAGAGAAAGTGAGTATATAGTTTAACACACAGCGCTCTCCTTGCGTTTGGCCGTGTGTTGCACAAACCTACATGATAGGGCGGAGCCCACACCCCATGTACATGATTGACAGCTGACGGAGACAAAGAGCTAGACAAAGAGCGTTGTGCTCCGCGTGCCAACAGATCGATAGACACTGACAGAGACGGCCGACACACAAACAGGGAACATGTACGTACAGGGTCCTACATATCAGCAATGAATGAAGGAGAGGCAGAATAATGGGAACCTACTATACTACCTAAAGTAAAGCAATTACTCCCTCTAACGTTGCGATGAATTGAGACGGGCTCAAAATGGGATCTTTACCTACCTATCTATCTGCACGCAATGAAGGACTCCACAAAAGACAGCGTGCTAAAACTAATCTGTACTACCATACCATGTACCACTTTTGCTGTGCATTACTGCACTTGTTCGTTTTGCATTGATTTTAAATTGGAGGAATGCTATGAAAGCTTATTGGCCGATTTCTGAACGCCGACTACCTCTTCTCTTTCCCTAAAATAATATTGTTTTCGCCTCCCAAATCCCTCTTCCCAAATTTTAAAGTTTGTCTGTCTTCCGTCCAAACCCAGCATGGGACCAACAAAACTGAGTGGGGTTAGGACACTAGGTACAAGATTACTTTTTTTTGCGTCGGAAGCTGCGTCAGGTGCGGCGTAACCTGGAGGCGCGTATTCTTCTTTGGCCCAGAGGCTGCGCCCGCCGGTTGTGCGTTAATGCGGACGGGTTTCAGGAACGGCCGCCCGGGCAAGGTCCCCTGTATTGCTAAAATCGAAACTTTTGGAAACTCGGCGGTTGCGGGTTTCCAAAGTACGGAACAATGTATATTTTCGGTTCAGTTGTTGGAAATACACTATTACAACGCTGCTAAGACCCTCAGAATGCTGTTCACTGCTTCTAGTAACTCTACGCATTATTTATTGAATAAACGTTTACTTTAGTGATTCTGACCCTTCGTTTTAGTTATGCTCTATGCAAATTTTTGCTTGGATCGGCGCAAGTATTAATAGTTAGTTTGGCGGTTCGCAAACGCAGCCTAACTCCAGCGTGCCTTGTTGTCAATTCCTCGTTCTGTGTTGCTTTGCCTTTCGCGCTCGTAATTTCTTGTACAATGCCGGTAAACTGGAATAACCCAGATATCAAGAATTTGTTACGTTCTTACATCAGAGGAGAGTTTGTGGAAAATCAGAGTGACGTATAGCAAAGAAGATCGTTGAAGCCGCAGGCACAAAGCCGCCGCCTAAAGGCACCATAAGCAAACATTTGACCAAGCCCAGTCAGAAACGTTAGAGATGATGGCAGCGATTCTGGATTGCCCCGTTCCGGTTTTAAAGAGTAGGATTAGCGTTTTTCTCACATTCGTACTTTGCTATTAAGCTACTGAAGTTTATTGTTTGCAGTATCTTGTACAGACCCGTCCTTTTTGAACTGCCGCCGACCCCTTGACAACGCAGGGCGCGCTGCGAGAACCAGCTCCTACGGCAAACACGAGACAGGGCGTGGTTTGGCAGCAAATCGCCGAGCTCCTCGCGGTTCTTCCGACCAATCAGGAGAGGGCCGAGAAGAACGAAGGCTAGTGATTGGTCGATATTTTGAGTGATAGCTTCTAGAACATTCTACGTCTGTCTGGCGGACCCTAAGTCTGCATGATTTCTAGACTTTGGCTGTTTTGTATGTCTAGTGGCTGGTTGCGTGTTAAAGTCAACCTAAGAAAAGCTGCTCTCCCACAGACGATAAGGCTTCGACGTCTCCTGAAGTGAACCGTCTCAGCCTTCCTAACTGCCTGCAGTACAGTTTCGCCGCGTCCTGCTCCAATTGCCTCAGTGTGGCTTGGGTAGCTCACGGGTCGTCTTCTCCTCCGTCGGGCTCACCAATAACGCGATTATTGGTCGGTTAAAGAGCGTCGTCAACAGCCAATAGTCAACCCGGTTTTCTTTCTACTTTCTTCATTATTTTAACTGCGCTGAGGTCCGGTTTCTTGTTCGTTTTACTATCGGTCGGCTTTGTTTTACTATTGGTACCTACTTTTCTACAAATCTGCGCTATCACCAAAACAACACCTTTTCTCTCCTCTTCCACAACATCATCTGTCCAAGACCCCAGATGGAACCAACAGAAAAGTGTCGGGTTAGGACAATCTCAACCAATATTAATGTTAACAGCTTTGTAGTTGTTTTCTTTGTTTTTTTGACGTGATTGTTATACTTGCACGAAAAATCGATAATTGACATCGATTTTTACAGTGATCGTAGCCAATTGTAAATGTGACAACAGTTGAAATCAGCGTGCCAGGAAACTTTAACTTTAACTTTAACTTTATCAACACAAAAATATGGTTGTTAAAAACAAACACAGTCCAACCAATCACTTGGCCGGACAGAAGGAGGTAGGCAGGGCCGATTGACCGGCTACTCACCCACCATAAGCGTGTTCAAGATAAACCAGTTACATAACGGCTCCGTAAATAATTACCCCACTCTAGAGAAAGCAAACCTTGTTTAAAAGAACCAACAGTACGTTTAGTTACAACATGTTCAGGTAAGTCGTTCCAAATCGAAACAACACGGTTAGCAAAGTAATACTTACGTGCATCTGTACGCGAAAATTGAACATACAGCTTAAGGCAGTTACCTCGAGTACCTTGAACCCTAGCAAACTGAAAGAAACTGTCAAAAGGAACATCCACTCGACCATAAATAATCTTGTACACCATAACCAGATCTTTAATCAAACGACGTTCTTCAAGTGACTGCAATTTCAGAACCCTAAGTCTATCTACATAGCTTAGCGCCTCCATTCCGGGTAACCTACGGGTGAAGAGACGTTGCACACGCTCAATTAACTCTGTGTCCTTAATTAAATAAGGATTCCACACTTCTGTAGCATATTCAAGTTTCGACCGGACGTAAGTTTTGAACATCTGAACTAGAAAATCTTTATCTCTAGTTACAAAAGTTCTGTAAATTAAATTTACAAGCTGAAAACCTTTCGCCGCAACTTGCTTACAGTGAATAGAAAATTTAAGATCTTTCGAAATTATCACTCCTAAATCCGCAACAGATGATACAGCAGGAAGTTGTGTATCACCAATGAGATATTCTGTATGAGCATTACCATACCCCAAATGCAAGACTGAGCATTTCTGTAAGGCGACTGATAACTGCATTCGATAAGACCAGGCATAAACGTTTCTTAGATCCTCTAAGAGTCCTTGATTTACTGTATTTCTAGGAACAGAGAAATACACTTTAGCATCGTCAGCATACAATTTAATCTTGGAATTTTTAAGAACCGATACTAAATCGTTTATGTAAATCAAAAAGAGTATTGGACCTAAAAGACTACCTTGTGGAACTCCTGACGTAACAGATTTAAGACCAGACAAAACATTACTGTCCAAGCACACATATTGTTGACGATCCTCTAAGTAGTTTGATAACCAAGCCAGCATAGTACCCGAAATACCGACCGCCTGTAATTTTTGAATAAGCTTACTATGAGAGACAGAATCAAAAGCTTTTGCAATATCTAAATAAATGACGTCAACTGTTAAACAATCATCCACAGCTTTTGTCCAGTCGTTTAAACACAATAAGAGTTGTGTGACCGTTGAACGTTTTGATAAAAAGCCGTGTTGAGCTTCTGTTATAATTCGATTATGCTTTAGATGATTAACTAAACGTTCTCTAACAATAGACTCCATAACTTTACTACAAGTACAAAGTAAACTAATGGGCCTGTAATTTTTTACCTTGGACACGGATTCCTTTTTGTGAAGCGGAATAATTTTTGATACCTTCCATTGCTTTGGTACAGATCTGGATGCAAAAGAAAAACCAAAAACCCTTTCTAATGGTTTAGCTAAGACTGCTGCCAAATTACGAACAAAAAATTGAGGAATACAGTCTGTTCCGCATGATTTCTTTGGAGACAACCTGATAATGTGGTCAAAAATAGTCTGCACATCAAAATCAATGTTTGATAATTTTTGTTCCACTCTTTCTGGCTCTATTTGCAATTTCACTCCATCGTCATATGTAAAGACTGATGTAAAAAACCCGTTGAACTCTTCTGCTTTTTCTTTAGAATCAATCAAAACTCGATTTTCTTCTGTGACTAGAGCTGGAATTTGTGATTTACACGATAAACGAGAGCGTACAAAAGACCAGAATTTAGGGTCTGATTTGGAGTTTAGTACAGAATGCTCTTCTTCATGAATATCTCGCCGTTTGAGTCTACGAAACGATTTTTTTCTGTGAAAAACTCTAGTAGGATGTCTCTCGCAATGACAACCCGCCGCGCCGACCCACCACTTTTCATGTCAGATTGGTGGTGGTTTGACTTGAGCCAAATTAACAAAAAATCGCTTGATAATCGTGTTATTTGTCGTTTTCAGCATCCTCAAGCCCTTCAATAAACGCAATCCTGGTGCGGCCGTAGTTTAAACTCACCACCGAATTTATTATTCCCGCAGTAATACAGGTCCCCCGTCCCTGCCCGCCCGCCGGTGTGGCCTGTGTATCTCCGGATCAATATTTACCCAATATTTACCCGGACAGATTAATTTACCAGAAATCGAACAAAATTTACCCGGCCCCGTTAAATTTATTTATCAGTCGCCAGAGGTCTTAGCAAACAGTAAAAAACGTCGGAACAGCAAATATTCCGGTAATATCGAATCGGCATAAAGCGCAAATTTACGGAACCAGCTCTAATGCGTGATAAAGTTTACATCAACTTCAACTTTATTCTCTCAAACCAACAGCATGGTTCAAACGAGTGGAGTGGTTGGAGACTCAAATAAAGAACAAACGTACAATACAAAACAGTCAAAAAACTACTGCACTGCAGTGTTACCAACTCCTGCAAATGTTGAAAAAAGCATCAGATTTACAATAGGATTTGAAACCAGTAAAGTTTTTGTGCACACCATCGTTTGGAATGGTGTTTCATATAGAAACAGCGTTGTACAAGTTCCATGTGCGTTCAGTACCCCCATTTACATTGGAGGAAGCCCATTCCCACCCGCCGAGCCGACCATCCAGCGTAAGTTTTAGCTTTATAGGCCTAGGTTTTATTTTAAACTTTTCACGCTAAAAATACCTATTTCGCGGGTGGAGGAGTGTACCGGGTACCATTTACATTAAAGCTTGACCGGTAAATAGAGACCGGTAAATAGGGACGTTCTTGACCGGTAAATAAAGAATACAATTCTTGAATAAAATGCGGTTTCGCACTAATTTAGACCCTAAATAGAGATATCGCACGGTTTCGAAAGCGTTTGAGTTGAGGAGAGGCTTGGTTGGAACTGTCTTCGTCACAGGTAGATTAAACAGTGCTAATTGGGTCTTTGCTGAGTAAAATCTGTTTCCCTATAGAGTTGTTCACGGCTCGTGGCCCGGCGGATACAAGCAAGCAGCAAGAGTTACCGTTGTGAAACCAACAAAGAACGCGTTTGCACATTAAAAGTGGTTGTGCTCTTATAAGTTAATCTGAATCGTCGGTTTTCTACGTCAGGTCTTGTGCTTAAAGAAAACTCTGTTTCACTTCACAGCATTGCAGAAGCCGAAAGTCTGAAATTGCATTTGGACCACTTTGGTACAGACCGCCTAAACAATGGGCCACTTTGATCGGGAGATACCAACGACGCACCCCGCCCGCCATATTACTGGAAAAAAGCGGTAGCGTGTTTTTTAAAGAACGGCAACTGCTGCACGCTCGCTCGACGGACGCCTCACGTAGACTGTTGTTTTTTGTTTTTCAATGAGAAGTAGGTAAGTGTAAAAATCTAAAAAATAAAGGGTGTGTTGGAAGACTTAATTTAATCAAAATTGATCGTTTGATCACTTTTCTGCCGCAAGAAAATCGCTTTATTCAAACGAGAATGGCCGCCGCGCGAGGGTGCTCAATTCGATACAATTAATTAATTATACTAGGGACCGGCACGCGAAAATTCAAAATGCCCCTAGGCGAAATTGGGCTTCAGAATTGAAAAGAGCACACTTTATACAGTCTAACAAAACAAACCGGAACGGAATTGGCCGGATATTAAGCCAGTTATGACCGTTTAACTGCGTCACCCAGCGTGCCACCTTTTCTTCCTAGAAAGTTGACCGCAACGTGCATACCGATATGACGGATGTACTTTATCAGACTGTCACTCGTAAACCCCTGCGCCGATTTTGATGGGACCGGTGTCATTCTAATCGCAATGCGATTTTCTTTTACATTTTTTATATACCAAGACTGTAGGACTGCGTCTACCACCTTTATATACCGAACAAACACCGAACCAGGTGTAGCTGCGGGGGGCGGAAATCAGGAACCGATCGCAAACAGAAATTAATGTTTTTAATGACCATTGTTAATTATAAATTAACAAGTTTTATCGATAAATATAGATAATCGATTATTTTTTGGCAATATTCCAAAATTTCAAAATCGTCCAAAACGGTCATGTTATATATCATTTGAAAGCCCTTCGCCTGGCGAGTCTAGTGATCACTACATCAGCATAGGGAACGCCCCGGGGGGCCTGTTTTGCCAAATGTAAAAGTACCACTAGAGACGCAAAAGTATAGGCACGCTCTGGAGGGCCTGTTTTCCAAATATAAAAATACCCCTAGGGGACACATCAGTATACGCACGCTCTGGGCATCCATGGGCCAGAAAAATCCGGAGGGGGTAGGGGGGTCTGGAGACCTCGGGGGGGCCGGCGAGGGGGGTATGGAGTATGTATGTATGGACGGCCGAGGCGGGTATTGGCCGGCGAGGGGGTAAACCCCCCTTACCCCCCGGCCCATGTATGCTGGAGGGCCTGTTTTCAAAATATAAAAATACCCCTAGGGGACGCATCAGTATAGGGCCCGCTCCAGAAGGCCTGTTTTAATAACATAAAAGTACCCCTAGGGGACGCATCGGTATAGGGCACGCTCCCTAAGCCTTAGCCTAAGCCTTAGCCTAAGCCTGTACAGGGCACGCTCCTAAGGGCCTGTTTTCCAAATATAAAAATACCCCAAGGCGTACGCATCAGTATAGGGCACGTTCCGGAGTCGTATAGTGATAAGAAAGTTAATTAATTAATATATAGTCCATTTGTGACCTTCCCTGTTCCCCCCAGCTACACCTAAGCCCAAACACCTTGGTAGCTCGAACAACTAGAACTGAATAGTAGAGTGTGAACTGGTATTCCTGTGTTTTCCAGGTACATTTGTACATGTCACAGCGGGGCTGGGGTTCTGCTCCCCTCCCACGCTCCCACTGACTTGGGACAACCCCCCCCCAGATAGGGGAGTACCCCACCAAAACAATCTTTTCCACTCTCCCTCTCCGATGTTTCTGGCTCAATTTTTTTTACAGTTTCAGACACTAAAATTGTTTGTAAAACAGCGCTTTTTAGCTGCAAGTGGTACCCGAGGCATAATCAGCCTTTTTATACGATTTGTAGCACAAAATTGCTGTTTTTGAGCGTTTTTAGCACTCCACACTCCGAATTTGGGCTCAGACACCCCAACACTTCCCTTCCGCCTTCCCTCCAAACATACATGGGCCGGGGGTGAGGGGGGTTTGTACTTTGGTGAGAAATTCCGACTTTCGTTCGTTACTGGACTACCTTCTGTGCCTGTTTGCGTTGGAACATGCAACTCAAATTTGGGCAAAACATATCTATCATACTTATGAATAAATGCTGAAAATTTGAAGAAATTCCACTGATATATGAATGAAAACGAATTATATGAAGTTAACTCGAATAAGCGATTACAGGTTTTTTCCGCTTTTGTACCATATTTATTGACTACACACGTTAAGCCTGAGCAAGATTCACCTTATATTGATTAGCAGAGACGCAAAACTACTGAAGGAATGTAAAGAAGCAAAATTAAAACCATTGGCTTTGGGCTGCTCAGGATCCCCAATACGTTCGTATTCGATACCCCCTAATTTTAACGACCTCATCAACTTTAACCCAATTTCCGGGATCTTTGGCGGACCTAGGAGACCAATGCTCAGTCATTTGAGTAAAAGCAACACCCAAACTAAAATTTAAGCGGGCGCACCTTTTTTATTTGTTCTTTGTTTAAGAGCAAACTTTCGTTTTCTGAAAAAATACCAATTCCGCCTATGCTTAACCATGTAAAATTTCAATCTGATTTCCGGGATCTTTGGCTGCATCGATGCCGAAAAAAAATGGCTCAAACGAAAGATGATCAATGCCTCTTTATTACCGTCGGGCGCACCTTTTGAGATCATAAACTTTTTTTTACACTGACGCTGTTTTTCCGCTTATTTTAGCCAAAAACAACCGCAGCTTAGCGTATACCAAGGCGATTTGGGTGAATAGTTATGTTAAAATAATCAAAACAAATAACCATAAAAAAAGAACGCGCTTTTCTAGCCGCATTTTTTAAAAAAAGATGATTTTGACCGCCGCGACACCAATGTGGTGAAAACGCGCGAAGAAAATTAGGCACGCGGTACGGCGCAAAAATGGCCGCCGTTGCCGGTCCCTAATTATACGCCACTTTTTTGCGGAAAAGAAAAGCGCGCTGCCACAGGCGAAAGACAGGCGCATTACTGAATTGAACCACGAATCGTGAAGATCTGTACCTACAAAATCTTTGGTGCGTGGGATAGCCCTTTAGTAATTTGCACACTTCTGTGAAGCGCCATTTTGCCGGCTGCCGGTACCTATAAGAAGATTAGCTTTGGCGCTAAAGCGTGTAGATGTCAAATTGTATCTTATGGCGTGTTGCATTTTACAGCGTGTGTTGTCGGGCTAGTTGCTCGCTCGTTGTAAAGCTGCTAGCTTTTATTTAGACACTCCATTAGGTAGGAAGAAAGAAGGAGAGCTTTCTCGAACGGTTCATTCACAGTCATCACTCATTTCTCTATCAATTTGGCTCAGATTTTCAGGATTTATTAAAAATATATAATTGGGTACCCATTGCGAAAGTTTGGCCTGAAAATTCCAAAACCTGCTCGGCCATATGTGGTTGCCGTTCTTAATGTAAGAATTGATTTTGCAGGTTGTAATCCTGTCTCTAAGGTTGAAAGGAGAGGCATGCCGCCGGGTCCGCCGCCGCCTCCGCCACCCCCACCACCATCGGCTCCGCCTCCGCCGCCAAGTGGAGGCTTCAGACAACCACCGAAAGCTACTGGAGACAAAAAGGATTTACTGAAGTCTATTGAAGGATTCAAGAAAAACAAATTAAGACACGCTGAAACCAATGATCGTAGCGCTCCTGTTGTTGGTAACACTAAACGTAAGCTTTAATCTTCTAAGCAGGGAGGTCTAGTGTGGGAGTTGGGTTCAGTTCGCCGAAACTCAATTGGCCGAAAACGTTTCGCCGAATGTTCAATTGGCCAGAAGTCAGTTCGCCGAATCGAAAAATAATATGTTCAGGTAACTAATCTATCACCCTCAGACAGGGCGTATCCAGGATTTTGGAAAGGGGGGGTGTAAAATTTTGAAAGAGCCTGGTTGGGCCGCTGCCCAACCAGGGTAAGAAAATTTAGCAAAATTAGCCTCCAAAAACGCGTTTAAAACGCATTCCGAGCTTAAAATTAACAGAAATTACAAGTTTTAGTAGTTTATAATGGTCTGGTTGGGCTTCTGCCCGACCAGGGCGAGAAAATTTTGAAAATTTGGCCTTCAAAAACGCATTTAGAAGGCATTCTGAGCACAAAATAAACAGTTTTAGTACATAATTCATTAGTTTCTTATATTTTTGACAGACTTTTTCTTCCTACCTCCACCGCAAAGGGGGGTGTACACACCCTACACCCCCCTGGATACGCCACTGCCCTCAGACTTAACTTAACCAACTACCAAAATTGTGACCTCATAAGGTACCTCAGAGGCATCGCCCACAACTTGGCTTTCTGACTTAGTGCTCGTCTCTAGTCTCTGTGATGTGTCATTGCTTGGCTACTACGGTACGATTAGTGAAGGCTATTTCCGTGAATGTATTTTTATGATTCTTGCTTCCTTGAAAGGTTTGTCACTACTGTTTGTTATTTTTTGGAAGTTGTCTTGTCCGTCTTATATCTGTATCGCTAGCATGAGCTGCGTGTATGAATTAAAATGGCTGCGCCAATTGAACCAATCGCATTAAACGGATAGTGGTCAGCTAGGGCGCCCTTTTGGTTTGGCCAAACAATCTCATAACAGCATGGCGGAGGTTATAAATTAGCTACCCGGATATATTATTTTTCGATTCGGCGAACGGATCTTTTGACCAACAAAAACAGTCGGCGAACTGATTTTCAGCCAACTGAACAGTCCGCGAAACGTTTTCCCGAAGCAGGACTATTAGGCGATGCCGATTAGGCGATGCCGATTAGGCGACGCCGATTAGGCGATTTAGTGGTACTATTAGGCGACGGTACTATTAGGCGACAGAAATAATTTTTTTCTATAAATCGTACGGCAACATACGTTACCACTAAAACAAAGCACAACAATGCAAACAGCACAACAGCAATTAAAACAAGTATAACAAAATAGCAAAGCAATTTCAAGGACTTATTTAAAAAATAAGTGCAACACCAAGGATGGATAAATTCCATCTCACTGAGCACTCATTAGTAGAGAAGAAAACATTTCTGCACATGTCGCCATACATGAGCTATGGGTTGCCCCCACCGCTCAAATTTTCGGATTTTGACTACCCCTAACCCAAACCCATTTTTCCGGCCCATGTATGCATGTCGCAGAACAATTATAAAGCGCTAGATGGATGGACGCGCCGCATCAAATTCTCGCTGCGAAACTCTGTGAGCTGCTTCCGCAAAGTTATTGGTGCGTCGTGCATCGTCTGCATCCAGCGCGTTAATGAACAGAGCAACCCAAAAAATATGTGGCCGACCCGATGGCCGCTCGCGTGCTCGACGCAAGCTGGGGAATAGGGGCAAATGCCAGGATCTCAGTTAGAAACAGTCAGGGCAGGTGGCTTGTTTAGCTATAAGTTAACGAGTTATAAGATTAACGAGACATGATTTTAGTGCCACTTAGCCATGCATAGTTAAAACAGCGCATTTAGCCTTACAGCTGAACATGGCCCCTTGACCCTTGACTGATTCGGAAGGCCCGCCTAATTGGTACTATTATCTATTAATGTTTTTTGTCGCCTAATAGTACCATCGCCTAATCGGCGTCGCCTAATCGGCATCGCCTAATCGGCATCGCCTAATAGTAGCGTACCGACGTTTTCCGCCAACTGAGTTTCGGCGAAATGATTTCGCCAACTGATCGTATCCCATACTGTGGTGGCCATCAGCCGACGGGTATAGTCAAACACACCAGATCTGGTCCACCAGAGACGATTTTTAACCCCTCTCCCTTTTTATTTCAGGCAAATAATTTCTGAAAGTTATTGTAAGTGTTTTTTCGCTGTATTTTAGTGCAATCTGTCTATTTTTAAACTTTTTTTGGCTCAAAATCTTTAAAAATATATTCTGATTAATGGTACTCTAATATAAGCTCACTCATCATTAGGCCTGTTTCAAAGATATTACAATGTTTCAGCGTCGTCCAGTAGTAGCGGTTCGAATACTTCCCAAAACGGGCCTTTAAAATTTGCGACGGGCAATCCGTTGTTTCCTAATGGAGTACCGCGCCTTCCCAGCGGTGCTAAGAAGCACCCTCTAGCAGGTAAGAGATGTAGGCATACCAAAATCTGCACCAACGCGCAATAAGCTAAGCTCCCACTCCCAGCTCTCGACACCAAATTAAAAAAAAGAAAGGTTTATTGTATTTATACGTGGTCGACAATGAGGCGTAGAGATTGTACGAGTCTTTATCTTTCAAAGCCTAAGTCTGAACCTGAATACAAACCTAATTTTGAATCCAAGGCTAAACGCTGGCTCTTTGTGTAGGGTTTTTTGATGTTATTATGGCACGTTGCTTGCCGATTAGCCAGTTTAAATTAATGGCGACCTTTTTCTTCAGGCGGGTGGCCAGAGTTTGGACGAAGTTCTTTAATTTCGCTGAAATTTTGCATGCAGACAAACATTGATGTAAGAGTCATTCCCTGCAGTTTTCAGCTTCTAGGAGCCCACCGCTCCGGAATAACAGAAATTAATCATTTTCGTTTTTCGGGAATAACTTCATTATTTTTGTCGTAGCTAGATGAGTGGCATTTTTGGAATCCTCTATTTCTGATCGAGTAGCTAGTGTGTTAGAAAATTTTCTATTGAACAAAATTGGAAATTTGGGAGTGGGCTTACAGATTTAAGGGGTGCAGTCATTTTCGTGGATGCCCATTTCCAGGAAAAATGCCCATTTCAGGTGGGTAGGGGGGGGGGTTTGGGTTCAATCCGATGTTTTGGCAAAAGGTGTAAAATTGATTTGGCCCATTTTAGGGCAGTATCGGCCACGTATTTTTAGGTTCCGTTCATTTGTGTAGGCTCTGTGTTGGCTGCAGGGGGGGTCAAGAGTGGGTATGAAAAAAATTTTTCTTCCACAGAAAATTTTCGAGCTACTCGAGCAGTCAGCGAGGATTCCAAAAATTCCTCTCCCATCTCGCTACGACTAAAAATGAAGAAGCTGTATCGAAAAACGAAAATGATCACTTTTTGTAATTCCAGAACGGGCCGCTCCAGCAGCTGAAAATTGCAAGGAATGTTTCTTACATCAATCAACGTATGTCGACATGCAAAGTTTGAGTAAATCGGCCTAAAATTTGGTCGCTCAAAAGTCGCCATTAATTTAAACTGGCTCTTAAGTGAAACGAACGAATTATTTGACGTTGCAGTTCCAAATTTTCCTCCCACTTCGGCTACGCGGTTCGCGGCACCCAATGCAGCCGGTCCAAAGCCCGATTTACCCAACAAAGCCATCATTCGAAATGGTGCGACTTCACAAAACAGTCGAGGTTCGTCTTCTGACAACAGCGACAGTGCTATGTCGATAGCGGCACGGGCCAATTTGCTACAAAGACAATTCAATCCTCAAACGCCTACGGTGTCTGAGAGTGCATCCTCGAGAAAACCTTCGCTGCCTAGCACTGCGCCGCCGCCGCCTCTAAGCAGAAAACCAACTGATACAGACCCACGACGGACTTCTTCGCAGTCTAGGCAGCCGCCCGCTCTGCCTGCGTCGTCGCCCAGCGATCTTCCCACCACGACTGCGTCCAAATTCCAGCGTCCAAACCGCTTCCAAACGATGGTGCCGGATTCAAGAGACGTAAAACAGGCGAACCCACCACTGTCGCGGAGACAGCGTTCCACGAGTGAAGACGTGAGTTATTTGTGAACTACCTACATAAAATCTTTACCCTTTCGAGTAGTTGAGTCCGTTTGAAGACCACACTCAGTATCCACTCAGTTTTGCCCATCTCTCTGGAGTTGACCGTCTGTGTGTGTGTTGATATGTTAGTGTTCTCATATCTGTGTCGTTCGGCGCATCTTGAGGATCAGGCAAACACACTTGATGGAACAAAAGTTTAGTGCTCGAACAAAAATAAGTTCTATGGGTTGCATAGATTATACAGGGTGCGTCAAAAAAAACAACCCAGCAGATTTTTTGCTGTAGCAACCGCAAATCTCAACCGATTTGAATGAATCCTGCTTTAAATGAAAGATAAATAAATTCTTGAACGATTGGTGTAGCTTTTATTAAGATGCGTTGCTTAGTTCCTGAGATAATTGCTTTAAAAATCAAAACAGATTTTGGCAGTGAACAACAGAGATTAAAACAACCCAGCAGATTTTTTACTGTAGCAGCCGCAAATCTCAACCGATTTCAGTGAGTCCTATTTTATATGAAAGATAAATTAATTCTTGAAAGATTAATGAAGCTTTTATTAAGATACGATGCTTAGTTCCTGAGATATTTGCACTCAAAGTCAAAACAGATTTTGGCTATGAACAAGAGCGATTTTTATTATTCTGTTGCACTTCATAATAAAACCGATTCCTACTGCTCAGGGCTAACGTAACGAGGTTTTTCTGGTGCCACACATGCTTGGTTACTTCATTTGTAAAAGTCTTGTTGCCCCTCAGCAGTAGGAATCCGTTTTGTTGTGAAGTGCAACGGAATCGCTCTTGTTCACTGCCAAAATCTCTGTTTTGAGTTTGAAGGAAAATATCTCAGGAACTAAGCATCGTATCTTAATAGGGCCTTCACCAGTCTTTCAAGAATTTATTCGTCTTTCATTTAAAGCAGGATTCATTCAAATCGGTTGAGATTTGCGGTTGCTACAGCAAAAACTTTGCTGGGTTGTTTTTTTTGACACACCCTGTACATAGTGCACTTGCTGGGGTTGTTCTGTTAAAGAATACGTTCTCGATAGTAGTACAGTATTGTCTAGCGATCGACCGGAACCAAAATTTTCGCCGGAACCGGAACCACCCAGTTCCGGCCGGAACCGGAACCGGAACCGGAACTTTTTCAATATTTGGTCCAAAATTTATAGAAACGTATTTATAGGCACGTCGTGTACAAATTCCTGTTATAAACATCAGCAGAAGTTCAAATCAACAACAGAATACAGACTTTTCAATAACAGTAGTCAAGAGCACGCAAATTGTACTTCAGAAAGAGAAGCTTTTCAACATTTTCAGGTTTCAGCTTTGATCTGTCACCTTCGGAGATGTTTTTAGCTGCCTTAAAGGCACAGTTGTTAAATTTTTTTGAAGGCCAAAAATTTTTGCTTTTTTTTTTAAAATTTAAAAAAAATTTTTTTTGAAAATCGTCTTAAATGGGTCCAGCATGCTAGTACAGATACTTACAACAAATTTTCCACTTTTGCACCTTAAGTCAGTTGAGAAACCTGTTCGAAAACGACAATACAGCTCTAAACGCTGCCTGTAACTGCATAATTTCACCGAAAATTGTCTTTAGTGGCACTTCTAATGATGCATAACATGGAAAACTGCATAATTTCTCCCCATTCATGCAAATTCTACTGCCCCCACTGAGCTGTGCACTTTATTAAACAGACGCAATAATACTTGATGTAACTGAATATCCATCGAAAATAGTGAATGAAAAAGTTCCGGTTCCGGTACCCTTTTTCACCGGAACCGGAACCGCCAGTTCCGGCCGGAACCGGAATTCCGGTCGATCGCTAGTATTGTCAATTTGGGACTTGCCCTGGTAGTCTCTCAACCCTATTTTGCGGGGCGCCGTTTAAACTTTAAGGGGTGCAACACAGCTACCTATAGCTCCTAGCGATCGACCGGAACCAAAATTTTCGCCGGAACCGGAACCACCCAGTTCCGGCCGGAACCGGAACCGGAACTTTTTCAATATTTGGTCCAAAATTTATAGAAACGTATTTATAGGCACGTCGTGTACAAATTGCTGTTATAAACATCAGCAGAAGTTCAAATCAACAACAGAATACAGACTTTTCAATAACAGTAGTCAAGAGCACGCAAATTGTACTTCAGAAAGAGAAGCTTTTCAACATTTTCAGGTTTCAGCTTTGATCTGTCACCTTCGGAGATGTTTTTAGCTGCCTTAAAGGGCACAGTTGTTAAAAAAAATTTATTTTTGAAGACCAAAAATTTTTGCTTTTTTTAAAAATTAAAAAAAAATTTTTTTTTTGAAAATCGTCTTAAATGGGTCCAGCATGCTAGTACAGATGCTTACAAAAAATTTTCCACTTTTGCACCTTAAGTCAGTTGAGAAACCTGTTCGAAAACGACAATACAGCTCTAAACACTGCCTGTAACTGCATAATTTCACCGAAAATTGTCTTTAGAGGCACTTCTAATGATGCATAACATGGAAAACTGCATAATTTCTCCCCATTCATGCAAATTCTACTGCCCCCACTGAGCTGCGCACTTAATTAAACAGACGCAATAATACTTGATGTAACTGAATATCCATCGAAAATAGTGAATGAAAAAGTTCCGGTTCCGGTACCCTTTTTCACCGGAACCGGACCGGAACCGCCAGTTCCGGCCGGAACCGGAACCGGAGTTCCGGTCGATCGCTAATAGCTCCCCAGATCGGTAGTAGTCCTTACCTTACCATGGGCGCAAACCTGGCGACCCAGGCCTATTGCACCCCAGATCTGTATGTAGTCTGTGCCACCCTACTGCCCTCTTTGGACAGAAGAAACTAGAGAGAAACCTGATATTTTCATGGCGCATTGTGCAGATTAGGTTGCACCACAGTACCGAGCTTGGGGCCCCCCTCTACAACTTTGGTTATGAGACAAAAAGCGCTCCGACGCACCCATAAGGAGTTATTTGCAAAAAACCGCCAGTCCGCTCTTTTTTTGACATGGACTTTTACACCATAAACCTGAGCTCGGGCTAGAGATTTGCAAGGGCCGGACATGCCCATTGTGGATTTTGGGCGGGCCGGGCCGGGCATGTACAAAGCTGGAATTTTAGAAATTTAATTAAAAGTAAGCGGAAAATATAAATACACGGCATTTGGCTGTGTATTTTTGTCAATTTCCGAAGCTTAGCATTAAATTTAACTTTTATTTTGAAAATTCACACCAAATTTTCAAAGATTTAGTAAGATAAAGCAAAATTAACTGGGCCGCGTCGGGCACCATTTTCAGGTCCCGCGGACGGGGCCAGATAAAAGATGCCCGTGCATATCTCTAGCTCGGGCCTCTCTACGCTACGACTTTGGATATTCATGATTCATTGAATTTTGTCGTTCCGACGCACCTACCAATCAGTTATTCCCAAAATTTTGTAAGCTCTTTTTCGAAATATGCTTTACTAGCTGCAACGTTTTCTGTCTAGTTTTTTCGGATGGAAAATGATCCGATAGTTGCTTAGGCAACGAATGGCGTAAGGGTAATCTGTAATCCGGTTGCAGGATTTGCGCCATTCTGGTCAGGCCCCACCTCCGCCTCCGCCTCGCGGTCCTCCTAGACCTTTGCCAAGCAGACCACAGGTGACCAAGCCAACAGCTCCGCCTCCACCTCCACCACCCGGAAAACCGGCCACGCCCAGTACTCAGAAGCCACAAGGTAGTCTTTTCGTTTGTTTAGTCTGCTCTCGCACTTTCTCTTTAATTCGATAATACGGCGTAGCCGCTGCACGTGTCGTCTTCAACTGAATTAAGGAAAAGATAAAACGTGTGCTTGCTGCCAGCCATACATGTAACAGCTCCGGACCGACCTGGGGGAGGGGGGTTTCCTCAGGTGGGGGTCGAGGGGGGTTTCGCCAAGACGGGGTGTCCAAAATTTCAAAAAGCTCTAAAACGCCTGGAGATGCGTTTTTAGCACGTATTTTTCAGTAAGGACGCTAAAAAACGCTATTTTAAGCTGTCAAATAGCGTTTTAGAGCTAAAAACAAGCAAAAAATCACAAAAAAGGCTCCCAAAAACCCCGATTTCTCTTAAATATCAGCAGTGGAAACGCCAAATTCGGTTTCCAAAGGCTTTTTAAGCGAATTTTAGGCTAAAAATTTGTGATTTCCGAGCCAGGTTGTTAGTACTGGAGCCGCAACTAGTACTTGTATTTTTCGGTCGGGGGGCGTAACCTCTCTCGGGGGGGGGGGTGAGGGGGGTTGGCCTTTTCAGCTAGGGGGTAACCCCAACCCCCATAGTACATGTTGTATGCTGCCAGCGATCGAAACTTGGCATCTGAATTAATATTTGGGGAGCTTGTCCGTCTGCCATATTTGTTGTAAGCGCACGATACTGACCTTTTTTGTTTATTGCCAGTCAGTCAGGGACGTGGGTCAGCATTTTGACTTAGGGTTTGGATTTTCCAATTCTGAGACGTATGGGATTAGTGTTGTTAGGCTCTTTTTTTAAAAAAGAGGCTTTTTTTGAAGGCCCATTTCGAAAATTTTTTATTTTATTCACAGTATGGAAATTTTGGGGGAAAGTCGCTGAATTTAGCCTCAGATATACATTAGCAGTGCAGTTCTATCAATTTCTTGCCTATTCTAAACCTAAAAATAGGTTTTGAAGGGCAGCAGCCACTCTGTGAGCAATGCTGAAGGTAGAATGTCGACTCTCAGGCTATAACACTATGTTTGAACCAAAGTATCAGCTTTTGTATTTAAAGTTGCTTCTGATGCATCCTTGCATCTCCTACAAGCTATATTTCATGTTAGGAAAAAATTTTGAAAAATAAATTTCGAAATGAAAAATTTTCATAAAAAATGCTTTTTTTTTGGCTTTCAAAAAGAATTGTTTTTTACAACTCTATATGGGATGGCCGATGGAGGGGCAGGAATAGAACGGTTTGTAAGATTATGCTTTCAGCAACTACTGCATGGCTGTTCTGTCTGATTCATAAAGAAACTGTTTGTTTGCAGCCCCACCAGTTCCGCTGCCTCCTCCGCATTTGGATAATCACGCGCCACCGCCGCCACCGCGAGAATCCAGTCGACCTATTCAGAATCAGACTCAGATTAAGCTGCGACCTCAACAGCAACACGCAGGTGAGCGCTGTGTTGAGGTAGCGGTTATGATCGGCATCGGCAAGATACTGTCTAGGCGCTGACTTCGAGCAGAGATTCACTTTCTGTGACATCAGTCAAATACCGCCTCCGGAGCAGTTTTCTCGCATGGTCAAAAACTACTCGAGCGGCACTGGCGGCAATCGTCGCAACGCCCCCAACGTGCCCCACTGATGGATTGGACGCTTTGCTTTTTACTTTTCTGCTCTGCTTTGACCAATTGGTGGTGCTGCGGTGGCCGATGCAAGGTATTTGTCTGTTGTGTAGATGCGTTTGCTGTTTGTATGCAAGAGGAGGTGCTGCCGCCAACTTGACTCTTCTCTGAGCTGGCTCAGCTTTGGCCTTTTAGTTCCTCACTCACTCCTACTCTATGTCTCTGTGCCTTACTTGGGAGCCAATCATTAGCACCTAGTAGAAGCTGTGTTTGTGTGGGCATGCGCAGCCGTTGTTGTGATAAGCAATTCGTAGTCGTCTGAGCTTTTCCGACTAATTTTTCAGTGTTCGCGTGCTCTGGCGATCGGATTCTGCCCGGTCGTTTGCTGTATTCGGTAAACTGTTACGAAAAAGTGTACAGTGGCGTACTTTTACTGTGTTGGTTGGTGTACAGCTGCACTTTTGAGACTGCGTTAGCTTTTGCAAGTGACATGTTTTGTGCCCAGTGTACTCTCCCGCATAGAGCCTATGTCTGTGACTGCGTACTTGGTTGTTCGAGTTGCACCAATATTTTTAATAAATTATGATTGCTCGCTCGATGTTCGTGCGTCGTCGATCTGTCTTTCGTCAGCTCCGCCTGGTGTTTCTTGAAATTTGGTCAACATAATCCTACAATTAGGCACTTACCTACCGACGTGTCTGATCTTGTTACCATATACGGTACCGGTGTGTATGGCAGTTCGGTAACCATATGCTGGTACCGTAATTGATAATGGTACCGTTATGTTGTAAAGTGCCTGACCGTAACAGGTTTCGAAACTGTGTGATGTCAACTGCGCAAGCTTCTTCGCTAAACGAGCGTCTGGAGCGATTGAACAAGGTTTACAGTAATCTTTGTCATTTCACGACTACGCCAGGTCTTTTCAGGCAGAAGAAAGTATTTGTGAAATGTTGGAGCATGCAACATCATACGTGCGCGAATTGGGAAAAGACAAACAACCAACTAAACAGGTAAACTAATTTGATATGACTGGAGACATCTTGAGAAAGGTTGCTTTAGCAAATGGAAATCCATGTGAGCAAGTTCAAAGAGAGTCTTTCGTCGGTCGAGCAGGAACTGCACTCGCAAATCGACTATCTAAGCAATGTTTCGGTCGGCACTGCTCACGAGGGATCTTGCTTCCTTGCCGCTCAGGAGAAACTGGCTGCCGATGCCAAGTTAACTCACATCAGAGACCGCATAGCCGAAATGGACAGTAAGGTCGAACCAAATTCGGACCAATCTTGAAAGATCAATTCTCTGTTCGTGTTAATGAATTACGTCGTTCCAAGGTTCGTTAAAGGTACGTACATTGTAGTTTAGAGTCATTTTGTTACTCTCACTTCGTTAAAGGTACGTACATTGTAGTTTAGAGTCATTTTGTTACTCTCACGTTACGGAAATTTGACAAGTGATCTCTTTCTCGAAAGCAATGCCTTCACTAGAGATCTACAAATGTATGCGTGTGTGCAGAGACAATTTTGGCACCATGACATAGGTACTGTAGACAGAGAGCACTTGCCACCAAAAGATCGAGTGTGTTAAGAAAGTGATGGCGCTGTGTTGCTGATGTCACTGTTCGTTTTGATCGTGCTCAAGCTCTCCGCTGTTGGTGGTAGTTTCGGACTCGGGCATTATAGGCGTGCAGTGAGCAGGAGCGAAGGTGTAGAAGTAGTGGTGGGAGTCGTGCAGGTGTTGTTCACAGTAGATGTGCGACAGAACGCCTGCCAGCACCAGTCGACGTCCGTATTTAAGGGCCGACGCCCGATCCACGGCCAGTGTCTCGTCCACCAGCCAGTCAATCAGTCGCGCACCGCTGAATGTCCATTTGTGCTTCTTGAGACCAATCCTGAAGTGACTGTTGGTATCATTAATCGCAAGCTACTGGTGCTGCCACCTAGTTGTCTGTCCGATTTCCTGTCTGCATCTGTTGAGATGATTCTCTACGAAACGTTTGCAGATTAGCTTTGTTTTCTGATCCAGTTCGTAGGGGTCGGGCAGCTGCAGTCGTTCGCTGCCGTATCGCCACTTGCGCCAGCGCTTCTGCATCCGATTGCTCAGTTGATCCCAGTCTACTCCGAACAAAATCCACACGATCACGCCCTAAACTACCGTCTGCAATTCAGTATAGTTAGGCCAGACTGAAACCTGTCCGTAGGTTAGCACTGCGTCCAGTATTTCCACTTGTTCCAGAACTCCGCTTATCCATTCGACGCCGAAACTGCGCCATACTTGGAGAATCATTTTCTAAATATCTGTCACTTGTATAGCCTAACAGTAAATCACTTGGTCCTTTCGATATCACGCTTGTGCTTATTAGAGTGACCAAATAGCCTTTTCCCTTCTCTTTTCAATTAATTGGGTCTGAGGCGGTCACAAGTTCGGCTAAATGAGTGATCTCGAAAGGTGAGTAAAAAGTACGATATGCAGTGCGTACCACAACCATAGTAACGCATGCCCCGGATAGTAACAAAAGATGTCGCTCGATGTCATGTTCCAGTTGAAGGTTAAGAGCGTTGGTTTGAGGCACTTCATGCCGTTCGCCGTAGAGTCTGTCGTACTTCTGCAGCGCACTCCAACACCTGTAGCGGGTGTGTTCACTACAACTGCGCCATTTGGCGCACAGACGCGGGTCTTCCTTAGGTCCGAACTCGTCCTCTTCGTGCCGTCGATTGCGCACCAACAGAACGTCGCTGCTGCTTTCGCTGGCCTCGTTGGGGTCGCTGACTGGATCGCAGGGAATGTCTTCGATGTCAGCCACTCGGTGGCTGCTGGGCTGGTCCGGGTCCTCCATCGGAACAGCTTCGTACTTGACTTGCTGGTTGCTGCCTCCGATCCGTTGCTGCTGAACCAGAAGACCGGTGGTAATGCTAACAGAGAGGAACATGACGGGAAATTCAATCCACGTCTAAGATAAAGGTGCGAGTTTGCATTCCTTTCAATAGGATTATTTACTCCGCTGGCATTAACTTCCTTGTCCAACTGTAGTACCAGAACACAGAGCACACTTAGAAGCAGAGGCATACTAAAGCAAATGCAAGTATAAATGGCGGCATTGGCATGGCAGTTACCGTACCCGATACCCGCAAGAATCAGCGATCTGGAAACCCGTATCAAGTAGCAGAGGCTAATGGATTTAAGTAGATAGATGGAGAGAGCAATTATGGGCGTCCACAACCAGACGCTCACACGACCCCACAGTAACGCCAGTTTTAAGCAAAGTTGCGCCTTCGGCACGTCGAAGTTGTTGCGCTTCAGATCGTCTAATATACCCATTGCCATGCCGGAGAACATCTGCAAATATACCAACATGGGCAAGCAAATGTGGACAAGCTGTCTGGACTAGAGATCATTGCTTTTGTAAGTTCTTTCAAGTGAGGTGAATTTAGAACATCTATACCCTCTGCCTCTTCAATATATATTCGTAGGTAAATTTGTCGTTATAATTTGGGGCACAAATCTCATATACGTACATAAATGTTCATCTCTCCACTTTCGAGAGTTTAGCCACTAGCCTAGGTACCGGTACCATATATAGTGTCGGTACCATAAACGGCGTTAAGTGCCTGACTGTAGTAGGCAGAGAAATGGTGATTGTCTGTGTACGGAGATAAATTTTTACCGTAGCCGTAGCATATCCGATTACCAATGCGTGTGGCAATTTCTTAGCTTTGCCACTGAAACACAGTGACAGAAAGGCCATCACCTAAACAAAAACTGTGTTGGGCTTGTTGGTCTTACAATTATTCCTACCCCAAATATTCCGCCGACCAGCCCGACGGCAGCTCTTGTCAGCTGCAGAGTGTTGGCGGTTTCGCGCTCATTCAAATGAGGCAATGAAATCATTTGCGCTGTTAAGAACAGCCACGGCCCAGACAGAAACGTCCCCAACGCCAGCGACCTCGAAATCTGAAACTCAGTCTTCTCAACAGTTTCTTGTACCGCAAGTCCGAAAATCTATTCCGTCAAGAAAACAAGAAGCTGACGCCATTGTGCCGACCGTACGGAAGTAACTATGATACCCACCATCCATATATTAGGCTGTGTACTTATACTGTACGTACTTGTGAAACGGCCACGTTGGCGTAGGCAGCATAAACAAATACTGTTGGCGCCGATGGAAGACAGCCGTAGAGAAAACCGAAGTTTCCAAGAACAACCGTTTCTTCGGATGTTGCTCCTATGCTTGTCATTGTAGTGAACTCTCTCAGAATTAAAGGCAAAAGCAAGCTGGAACATACAGTACGTATCATACGTACATATGTATGTAAACACTTGTAATGATGATACCTTTTTGCCAAGACAAGCAGCATTGGAGTCACTAGCTGATACTTTCGCTGTTCGCCCTGGGTCCCGCAAAGTGATGTGCCCAGAGCAAACAAAGCGACCGTTACATAAGCGGACGAAAAGCCCTCTAACACGGAGCTGACCAGTGATGGTACTGCACGCATGAACAGCAGGTTTCCTGAAAATTGTGGACAAGTTGATCAGGCCTGTACCTGGATGTCACAAATGCAGCACTCTGGAACAGTTGGTTAGCACACGTACAGACACTGTTTTAGACGTTACAGCGACGAGAAGCGACGCTAGAGATAAGCGAAAGCGAGAATAATTATGCCACCTGGGGCTGTGTTCGCCAACGCAAAGCTAAATAATAAAGAATAACCGAGAAAGGGATAAACCTGACGGCTTAGGCTGGTTGCCGGCGTTCCGCACAAAAGACACGCAGGTCGAGAAGACGTTTTATTGGCAGCGCGCCACAACGAGAATTACACTGCGCTCCAACGTACTAGCCGAAAACAACAACTGAGCGAGGCCTTGCGCCGGGCCCAGAGCACGCGGAGTAATATTGGACAGTAGCCAGATTAGTGCGTACAATAAGGAATAGCGCCACACAAAATAACGCAACAAATAAGGAGTTAGTAATCAATGAATCAGATAAATGTCAGGCTGGAATAAGCAGGTATTGTACAAAGTATTGAAACTGGTCACTTGGTCTGTCAGTTTTCTCTAGATCTTAGCAAGAATGCATAAAAGAGTAGCAAGAATGTGCCCACTCAGCGGCCGGCCGAGTGTCGATGCACTGTACCAAAATTACTGGAGGGCCTCCAGTAATTTTGGTACAGTCCATCGACTCTCGGCCGGCCGCTGAGTGGCACATTCTTGTTACTCTTTATGCATTCTTGATCTTAGGCAAGCTTTATGCAATAATGCAATTTTTATGGTTAGTTTGTCCTAGCTATACAAGCAGTCGTTGCGTACTGATTTCGTTCTACAGCAGGGTCTGTCATAATCAAAACGCGTTTTTGAATTGAAGAAATTATGCATTCAGTTAGATTTTTTAGATTTACCGCTAATTCCTAGAATAGCTGAGACGACCATAGGATTAATTGACAATCCCTTCAGAACAGATAGAGCCAGCGACTGACTGCCAGACGATTCTTGATCGAGATGTCTTTGGGCTTCGATCAAGGCAAATCCAATAGATTCAGAATCAGTAACGAGATCGGTATGGCCAAGTACAGATATTGTGCAAAATGCGGTTGAATTCCGGCGTACAAAGCGCTCACTGGAACACACTTTCATAGGCTAACCTTGCTACAGTTTGTATTCTTACCTATAGGATATCCGAGTGAGAGATCATTGCTTTGAGTAACAAAAATTCCATACAAACCAGCCTTCGCCAGGTTTTTCGATAGTCCAATTGTTAATGCTGCCACAGCTACGAAAACGGCCGTCTTGGCTGCGAAAATACAGGCCAGAAAAGGCCAGTTAAGCTGGTCGGAGTCTAGGTTTAGCAGACAGCCCATTAGCATGACTGGCGTTAGAAGAGACAGCAGTAGCACTTTGAGGCCGTTGTTCTCAGCCGCGCTCACTAGCCGAAGTCGCATTGTCAGATAGCCACACAGAATTACAAGCAAAGCATCGAATCAACACGTTGTACATGGAGACCAGGTCGATTTTCTGACCGACAGCGGTCCAACTACTGTTGAGGGCCGTACGATCATGCTTGGCCGGTCTGGCGACGGGCCGCACACGGCGACTGGCGAGTGCTGCGAAGCCAAAAGTAATTCAATATGGATGGAAGCCAGTTGGATCGATGCAAGCCGTCCGCCTGCGTCTGACGGCCAAGAAATGATGCTATCAACAATTCAAACGATTCGCGCGGCGCTCAACCCCGTAAGTGCTTTATTGCAGGCAATATCACTCTCGGTTTAGTTTAAAGCACTCGCTTAATCAAAGCGTGGCAGTGACAGTAGAACTGCAATGCAGAACAACAGTAACAAACTAGCAGGTGACTGTACAGAGAAAGTCGAACAAACAAGAACAACTGTACTAGAGGAGGACGGAGAAGTTGAGAGAGACCAAGTGCTCTCAACCCCCTTATCGGGTCTGCAGGGTGTCAGTGATCGGTGGACCGGAGGGTGGCAGTCTGCTGTTGTAGTGACTGGTTCTGGGACTGGGACTGGCACTGATTTCCTGGTCATAGTGGTGAGTGAGGGGCGTGTAGTAGGTGGCGGCGTCCTTCGAGCTAGCATAGTACTTGTCGGCATCTTTGGCATCTCTGTGTGCACGGCGATGATGTATCGCCGCATACAGCGTAGGGTTGTCGCTGCGGCCCGCTTTGTGTGTACGTGCATTATCAGACGTACCTTGACACACTGTTGCTATTAATAGCGGGCCGCAGCGACCTGGCTTTCAGCGAGGCTGGAGCCAGT
>JASANB010007397.1:0-16597 GCA_030248155.1 Sabatieria punctata | reverse complement strand
ATTCTAAATAAGAGTACTTTTTCACTTCTAAACGCGCAAAAACTTCAAAATAACTTTTCCAATTTCCACTTACCTCCTATGTTTCTATGCAGATGCGCTCGATTTAGGTACCTACAGTGGGGTGCAAAAGTTTAAACGCACCTTGTTCTCTTCAAGAAAAACTGACTTTTCGCTGATTTGTTTGAGGTAATCGGTAAGTGTTATACACCGTTACATAGCTTGAGATCTTACCAAAAAGGTGGTGCACACTGCGCTGCAATGGGTTGCGTTATGGTGAAGTTATATCCGGTCTAAGTCAATCTGTCAGAAAAAGGGTTAGCAAAAGTTTAAACGCACTTTCAAAATTCAACAAAATCTGAATAAACTTTTTTTAAACAACGATTGTAAGAATACCTAAATACTAATTAATGAACAACAGGACAACTTTGATGCTTTGGAATAATTCAGTCGCACTGTAACGCAATTAATCGTAACACATCTCATCATGGTGAAATTGGTCTGGTCTGTGTACAAGGTCTACAATTTGAATGGTTTTGAACTCTCTCAAACTTCTAATGGATGTGTAAGAGACTGAGACTGCTAATCAGGCTAAATAAACTGTGTTTATGATAACGGAACCACGAAAACAGAACATTTATTAATCAGATTAAGGTTGACAGATCATTACTGTTCCACATCTGTCGCACTGAGGTTTAGTATTCTGGTCTTCTCACTGTTTGTAATCGACTGCAACCAACAAACATGGGTTAACTCATATGTTTTTTCGTGTACTATTGTTTCTCTTATGCAGAAATACCAGAGCATGCCATTTAGGCACCTTACTCAGTTAACAGCACTATAACCAGCATACTGAATATCCAGTAATGATCCACAATAATCAACTGACGGCAACTGTGAGGGTAGCTTGATCAGGAGACATCATCCCTGCTTCCAAAAACTTGCGCTTTTAACCGAAATGCATTGTGTGATCCCATGGATATGGAGTTCCATCATCTGTACATTTTTAGATGACCTATGGCTGCTTCAGTGAATACTTCGGCCATTGGTGTACACTGAATCTTGGCTCACTCATGTTTGACTATGATACTAAAGGCCCCAATTTTACTGTGTTCAGCTTCTCTGGCTTCTTAGGGCTTCTGCTGTCTTTGCTCTTGCTATTTTTCTTCAAAAAAGGCAGCTGAGTCATATATGCACCTCATAAACGATAACAATATGGCCATTACCTAGCAGATTCACTATAATTATCTGGTTTGAGCCCATAATTACCAACGTTTATGACTTGTAAGTTCTAAAAAACTTGAAATTCATGCATGCCAGACTTTCTAACATACACCAGGTGTTAGTAAGTTTGATCTGTCAAGGTTCTACTGGCACTCTGGTGCTAGAGATCGCGTTGATACAAGGCACCATAGCAGGTTCAATCTTCTGCATGCCAATTGGACAAAGAGCACAACAGGGCTAACTGAATCATGGAAAAGCATCAAACTTGTCTTGTTATTTATTATTTACTATTTAGGTGTTCGTACAACTTTTATTTGAAAGATCTGAGTCGGATTTTGTGGGATTTTTGAAGTGCGTTTAAACTTTTGCTAACCCTTTTTCTGACAGTCCGGCTTAGACTGGCTATAACTTTACTATAAAGCAACGCATTGCAGTGCAGTCTGCGTCATTTTCTTGGCAACATCTCAAGCTATGCAACGGTGTATAACACTTGCCAATTACCTTCAACAAATAAGTGAAAAGTCACTTTTTCTTGTACCTGACTGGGTGCGTTTAAACTTTTGCACCCCACTGTATGTGTAAATGAGCTGAAACAGCCTTACACGCTATAGCGCTTATGCAATTGCAATTGATTGCTCCGAAATTTTTCTTGTACAGGGTGCGCCAAAAAAAAAACAACCCAGCAGATTTTTCGCTATAGCAACCGCAAATCTCAACCGATTTGAATGAATCCTTTTTTAAATGAAAGATAAATAAATTCTTGAAAGATTGATGAAACGTTTATTAATGTACTCTGCTTAGTTCCTGAGATATTCACTCTCAAACTCAAAACAGTCATTTTGGCAGTGAACAAGAGGGATTTTTTATTATTCCGCTGCACTTTGTAATAAAACGGATTCCTGCTACTGCTGAGGGCTATTGGAGGCTTTACTGGTGACACACAAACTCGGTTCACTTCAACAGTAAAGTGTCATTAGCCCCCAGCAGTATGAATCTGCTTTATTATGAAGTGCAACGGAATCGCTCTTGTTCTTTGCCAAAATCTGTTTCGACTTTGAGGGCAAATATCTCAAGAACTAAGCAGTGAATCTCAATTAAAATTGCACCAATCTTTGAAGAATTTATCAATCTTTCATTCAAAAAAGGATTCATTCAAATCGGTTAAGATTCATGGTTGCAAAAGTAAAAAATCTGCTGGGTTGTGTTTATCACTCTTGTTCACTACCAAAATCTCAGTTTTGACTTTGAGGGCAAATATCTCGGGAACTAAGCAGGCTATCTTAATAAACGTTACAGCAATCTTTCAAGAATTTATTTATCTTTCATTCAAAAAAGGATTCATTCAAATCGGTTGCGATTTGCGGTTGCTACAGCAAAAAATCTGCTGGGTTGTTTTTTTTGGCAGCCCCTGTATATCCACCAACAGTAGGCAGGAAGCCTCAAAACATGACACTGTAGTTAGTCATTACCAGTGTTGACCCCCTACTGCTAGATGGAAACCCCTTATCGCAGGCCGGCCCAAACGTGTTAGATGTGTGGTTGTCAATGCCAACGCATAATTACATTCCGCTTACATGAGGCGTAATTGCGCTTATGTAACTGCAATTGACTGGTTCGAAGTTTATCTTGTATATCCACCAATTAACTGTAGACAGGAAGGCTCAAAACACCAAACTGTAGTTAGTTAGTACAACCGTTTTAACCTAGACTTGAATAGAACACTTTCCGAAAAAATATTTTATTGAACATTATTATAACAGTATGCCTATTTTTACGAAAACGAGCCCCCTTGTAACCTATGCCCTCTTAGTCCCAGGCCAGCCCGAACGTATTAGATGTATTGTTGGGGATGTCTTCTGGCGCAGGACATCCTGAGCCCCGCTTGCTCTCGAGGAATCGCTGGAACAGCTTTCCGCATTCAGGATGTGCCCAGTTTCCGTTCTTGGGGTGGTAGTATGTGTGATTAATGCCTATCTGATGACCCAACTCGTGTGCCATTGTATCAGCATTATAGATTCGTTGCTTTCTCTCCACGACACCTACAGTGAATCTCCAAACTGCACTGCACTACTGCACTGCACTGCACTGTACTGCTCTCTCTCGCTCTCGCTCTCGCTCTCGCTCTCGCTCTCGCTCTCGCTCTCGCTCTCGCTCTCGCTCTCGCTCTCGCTCTCGCTCTCGCTCTCGCTCTCGCTCTCGCTCTCGCTCTCGCTCTCGCTCTCGCTCTCGCTCTCTCTCTCTCTCTCTCTCTCTCTCTCTCTCTCTCTCTCTCTCTCTCTCTCTCTCTCTCTCTCTCTCTCTCTCTCTCTCTCTCTCTCTCCCCCTCTCTCTCTCTCTCAACAAACTGGCTACCTTTGGCAGAGGCGACTGCTACATAAAAACCCAAGCTTCTACAGGCTGCATATGAATACGCCTCTCCTCCAGCCCAAGGAAAAATATAACGACCAGTGAGTGCATGTCTGACATGGTATCTTCCTTTATAAGGCGTTTCCTTCAGCCAAACAGCCCTCAGCTTTTTCAAATTGATCTGCAGATTTCCTTTCCCTTTCTTGGTGATCTGATAGACAGCGCGCATTTTCTTCCAAATTGTCACATCCACCAGCTCAAAGACCACTCGCGGTACCATTTTCTTGGCGAATCCGTTAATCAAGTTCACGAGCGTCTTGACGTATCTTCTGACTTCTTTCTCGGCTGTTCGTTCTTTGAACTTGAACTCTGAACTTTGTAAGATTGCACCAGTTAGATCTAGACTGCACAAAGTGCAACAAGAAAAACTAACTTATCAAGAACTGTTGCCACAGGTACGTGTCGACTACGGTGCCCAATTTCAGTTTGACTTGCTTGTGCTCATAGTTGTTGCCAGCCACAGCGGCAACCAGAAACAGCAGAGAGAGCGCAATTCGGGAGGCCATTTTAGTAATTTTATACTGTAATAAGGCTTATAGTGAACGAACTGCTCACCTGCCTAGTCTGGTCTATATAATAATTTTCAGTCTTCCGCCCAGACCATTTGTGATTCATTGCAAAAGTTGTAAGATAAGAACTATGAACTTCTCTGTGTTTTCTGACACATTGCTTAGGAAGCGAGTAAACTTTACCGACTCGCTGACTAACTCTGTAAGCCTTTGTAAGCCGCTGACTTGCCCTTTGAGAAACTGTTGCACTTCATTCCTTGGGAAGAGAGCAGACTTTACCCTTTCAATGGCTAGCTCTGTAAGCATTGCCCTTTGAGAAACTGAATCAATATCTCTTGCTACATAGCTTTCAACAAGGCAATTTCTGTACACCACTATATAAATAAGGGCAATTCACAGGGCTTTAGAAATTGTGCAGGGGGTTTCCATTTTGCTTTAGAGAAAAATGAATTTTATCAATTTTTTTAAAAAAAGCAAGCAATCTAAGCATAACCTAGAATCATTGTCTGCACCGATAGGTTGGTAGTTACGAGTACTAGTACAACAATACTTCCAGTATGTTTCTTAAAACAACAGTATACTGTTGTTTGGGTACGGGATTCTCAGGAATCGGTTTGGTATGGGTAGGTGTTTTTCGGCATACCCAGGAATCGGTTCGATATTGGTACCGGAGAGTGCTGCTTTGGGTACCCGGGTACGGTACACTAACTGTCATTTAGGATTTTCGCGCACGAAAACCTGATCCAGTTAGTGTACCCGGGTACACTATCTGGCATTTAGCGAAATAACGCCCAGAACTGCACAAAGCTAGGTTTATCAACAAAAATTAACAACTGCACATTAACAAAGATTGCCTACCACTATTTTCGGACACCTTTGGAAAGCAGACTAGCAAAGCAGACAACAGTAGGTAAGGTATATACAGATTTCCCTACTAAGATAAACCCAGCGGAACCAGCAAACGGTCTATGTTCTCTCTGTCTTCAAAAGTTAACCTGCTTCACAAATGTGGTGTGTGGTACGATTTTATAAATGAACAGTTGTTTAAACAAATTGATCAAAATCCTTATTGTTGGGCAACTAAAAAGAAAGAAATAGAATACATCTATAAGTGCGAACAGCATAGCAACAGAAACATGAAAAAGTTAGTTATGATTAAACGGACTACAGAAAGAACAGTTTGTATAATCAATTGCTGTTTCTTGAGAGTTAACGTTTACGCGACCGCTAACACCGCACTGCACTTAAAAATTTGTTTCAAAGCGTTTCCTACCGTAGCACACAATCTAAACAATGCCGCGCTGACATAAAACTCATCTCCAAATAGTGTACCCGGGGTACACTATCCGGCACTAAGTGCCACATAATGTACCCCGGGTACACTATCTGGGGGGTACCCTATGCAGCACTCTCCGGTAGGTATTCTCAAAAATACCGGTATACCGGTATTTATTCAGTAGAGTATTCGCTAAAATGTTTTACAAAGTCAAAACACTGAATTTCCCATTTACAAGGCCATGGAATTAGTCAATTCCAAGGTCAGAGGCTAGAAAACTAATCAAAAGCAATTGGAATTTACATTTTTTTAGGAATTTTATTAAATTATTTTTTAGTTTTACTGGAATGAAACTATTTGAAATGCTTCCACTGCACTGTAGTTTTAAGGCCTGCTGGTGTGCAGTATGGAGTAACGTGGGCACATATATGCCTACTTCGTTTGTATATGTATATGTATATGTATATATACAAATGCACATTAGTTTGTATATGTATATGTATATATACATATACAAACAAAATTTCAATATTGCATATTTTTTTGTATATTTGTATATTAAGAATATTATAAATTTTCTGCTGGAAAACATGATTTCGACAAACCAGGTGGGTTAGGGGTACCATGACGGGTGTCATTGTCATATGGTAGGGCGCTGTAGGGCTAGCCAACATGAAATATTGTCAAATTGCATGAGTGTATTCTGATTTCAGGCAGTTCTCCCAACCGGTGCGAACTCTATTTAGTGATACTGCCCTCAGTCTAAAATTTTCACCAACTAAAATTTATGTTGTTGCTAAAACTCAGGCTTTTTAGGATCTGTAATATCAAGAAATTTATTGTGCGGTGTGGGTAAGTCACCGGTGGTCGAAAATCTTTAAGTAATACAAATGCTAGCAACAAATTCAAACTTACGCTTTAGGTACACCGCTTAGTTTTAGGTTAACATGTATGTTAAGGCTTAGGTTCTGGCTTTAGTCTTCGATTCAGGCCTACTAGGCTCGTACATAGGTATAGTTTTAAGCAGAAATAGCCCCTGAAATCGTTATTACGCATCATAGGGAGAATGGCTGAACGGATTTATCTGAAAAAATTAATAACGCGTTTAAAACTGGGATGAAACGAAAAGGGAAACGTGTGGGATTGGATTATCAATTTCATCGTTGCGCGTGCCTACTATTCCATTTTTTCGTTTCAAACAGCAAAACTCATTGCGAAATACTTCTAAAACGAAGATGAATAATATTTGGTCTTAATGCAGACGAGGCTAAACCGCAAATTTTACAAATTCTTCTCGAAAAGTTGAAGACATAGGCTCAAAATACAAAAACACCCAAAGAAACTGTAAAAATATCTCAAATACCGTATGAAAGTGGCCAAAATGTGCTAAACTACTTACTGCAAAAATATACAAATGAAAATATACAAACCGTTTGTATATCAAGTCTGTTTGTATATGTATATTGAATATTGCATCAACAGTCCGTTTGTATATGTATATGTATATGTATATCCAAAACATTTGTATATATATACAAATTTGTATATGTATATTTGAATATACAAACCCACACTAGTATGGAGATCTAACCAGCAGTGACAAAATACGGGGCTATTTTGTTGATTGTGAATGTACTCTGCATCAAGTAGATAGAGACTTGATTATTAAGGAGCAGTGTGAAGTTAAGCCAAAACTAGCCCAACGCTTTCTAATGACAAAGTCTAATGACACAGCAAGTTTGGGACAGGGAGTTAGGTCAGAGAACCAAAAATCCTAACGTCCTCGAGTCCTTTTCTGCTGATTTTATTTTTTAACCTAGCCTTGCTGCGATTCCTCTTGTTTATTGCCAGGGGGAGGGAGAGGGTGGTAGCGCCCTCGAGTTTTTTGTGGTCATTGTATTTTTAGCCTAGTCTTGCTGCCATTGCTTTGCTTTCAGTTGGGGGGAGGGGGGTGAATTTCCGGACCTTTTCGTGTCGATTTTAATGTGGGAACACGTTCCGAACATTTCATTGATCGGGGATATCAGTGTGGAAAAACTTGACGGGACCTCGCGGATGGAACATACGCAACTTTGCATGGAATTGTTTACTGAGTACTTACCGGGTTTTCTTTGAAAAACCCAGTACTTACTTACTCGTACTTACTGAATTTCAAAAAATCTGGATTTACTTACTGAATACTTACCGAGTTTTAGAAATTTGAGCTAGGCACAACACTGAATACTAGTAAATCTAAAACGTTTGAAATCAAGTCAAAACAGACATGGGCAAAGGGGGGGCTGGGGGGGGTTTGCCCCCCTCAGGCTATTTCCTAACCCCCCCCCCCCTCAGCCGGCCGCTACCCCCCCTCAGGAATTTTTTGGAAGATTTTTGTATAGAAAATTATGATAAATATATGCCTGGATTAGGTGTAAATGAGCTCAGAATAGCTTATTTTAACGCATTTTGATGAAAAATAAGCCAACAAACCTTGATTTTAGCCAAAAATCGGACTTTTTGGCTTACCCCCCCCACCGCCCCCCCTCAGGCGCCCCTACCCCCCCCCCTCAGCCCCCCCCTCAGGAATTGAAAATTCTACCCCCCCCCTCAGCCGAAATGCTAGCCCATGTCTGAGTCAAAATATTATTTTTGGTTCAATAGGAGAATGATGAAGTTAGTGGAGTTAAAATTTACGAAATTTGACACATTTCAAGTAAATATTTGCATTTTATTGATCAAATAATATGTCAGAAATTCATTCTCTCTGCCACTGCAATTGTGGGAAAGCCGGTAATTTGAAGGTTTGCTGACTGAAAAAGCCACGTAAAACTGAAAATATCAAACTAGGTAAACTTGTTCTACCTAGAAGTACCTAGTTATGCAGATTTGAAACTATAGTCCATGTCAAAAAAGAGCGGACTGGCGGTTTTTTGTGAATAACTCCTTATGGGTTTAGGTTGGTTAACCTGATTTTTAAATGTTTTGAAACTAAGTCCAAGGATTTCCTTATCAAACTGTACAAAACTTTTGTTCGTCCTAAGCTAGAATATGCCTCAGAGGTCTGGAATCCATATTTACTTAAGGACATTGATCTGATTGAAAGAGTACAGAGATTATTTACTCGCCGAATTCCAGGTCTTGTGAATTTTGAATATTCCGAAAGGCTAAGATTGCTAAATTTGGAGTCTTTAGAAAAAAGAAGAATTGTTGCTGACCTTGTAATGGTGTACAAATTAATTCACGGACAAATTGACCTCCCTGTTGATTTGTTTTTCAAATTTAATAATCTCAACACACGTGGCCACCAGTATAAATTGTGTTTACCGAAGTCCAGGCTTGATATAAGAAAATATTCCTTTGCCGTTCGAGTAATAAATATTTGGAACTCCTTACCAAATGAAACCGTTAATTTGCGCTCTGCACGCGCCTTCCGCAACGCTCTCTGTAATACCGATTTTAGTAGATTTTATCGGGGTAGGGTGTTAGTGGCCGTTTAGCGGCCCATCCCCATCCCTATCTGTTTGGTCTCAGTCTTCGGCATTTGTGTTCCGTTTATTTTGAATAAAATTACTTATTTAAAAATTACTTACTTATGGGCGCATCGCAGCGCTTTTTGCCTCATAACCAAAGTTGTAGAGTGGCTCGAGCTCGGTGCTCTGGAGCAACCTAATCTGCGCAACGCGCCATGGTAATGCTAATCTGCGCAACGGAAACAAATCAGCTTTTCCTGTAGTTGGGATGAACGCGAGTTTTTTAGTGAGTTATAATCTACAGACCTCGGGGATTTCAAAAATGTATTCGTGTTTCTTCTAGGTGGAACGGTTCCAGATTATACACCATCAAAGTTGGCCGAAAATGCTAAAAATGGCCATTTTTGGCGATTTTCAGATTTCTGGGAGGGGGGATTGGAATAACTCTGGACCAACTTAGCCGATCAGTCGGAAATTCACATATATGGTGTAAAATTTAGTTTTACGTCAACTGAGACGATTGACGACGACCAAATCTTGAAATATGATGCAGGGCACTTCCCGCGAACCGCATTCAAACGGTTACCATTCACGCAATTCTCAAGCTATCTACATGCGGTTTCTGGCGCTGTGTAGCTAAGGCAATAGGCTTTCGAGCACTGTTAACAAGTTCCCCATAGCCCTAAAATTGGCGCGAAATTTGAATGTTTTTGGCGATTGACCATGACTCGGAATTTTGCTAATTATAAAAAAGCTTATAACTATTGGCCATAAGGGGCTATGAAGTCGGCCAGCATACCAACAGAAAGAACTCGTCGAGTAGATTAGTAATGATACCCGCAAAATTTATATTGTTCAATTCTACCCGAAGAAATAACGCGCCAAACATGACATTCATTTTTGCGCTCAATGTTCACACCTGCTGCACTTCCTGAGGGTACAGGGAATGAACTACTGGTCTACATAGATCGGTATGTATACCAATCGATGCGTCTTGATCTGTTGAGTTCGAAAATTGCATGCACTGCTCAATCTGAAGCCATACAAGTATGTTATAGCCTGAAATTCCACATACATGCTTGTTGCCCTTCAAGACTCTCATGTTTGTAGCCATTTCTGGGCACTTTAACAGTAAAAAATCAACATTCTAAGCAAGCATTCTGATGCAGAATCACAAGACGAATCGATTGATGTGCTTAGATTCAGCCTACAACCCCGTTTTATCCATGCACAGTAGACATTTGTGCCAAGACCAAGACCCTCATTTTTGGAAAAATTGCCTGTTTTTGCTAGAATTCAAAGTAGTGCCTAGCTAGAAATAGTCCAAACCGAACATTTCATAGACCATTTGATGCGTCTTGATCTGCTGAATTCGAAAATTACAACTACTTCTCAATTTGAGGCTGCATAATCATGTTATGGTCTGAAATTCGACAGCCCTCCTTCTTGCCTTTCGAGGCGCTAATATTCAATTATTCTGATGCAGAATCAGAAGACGAATCGACTGATTTGCTTAAATTCAGCGTATGACCATGTAAAACAAGCCGTTTTTTCGCGCAAAAACCACAGTTCCAGTCAGAAATGTTCACTGATGCATCAGTAAAACGTGCTCATACAATAATGTTTAGCACACCAATCGATCTTTCTGATCACACTGCATCAGAATATTCACTCAGAATTTCGGTTTTCCTATCTCTATCGGTAAAAAGGTGACAGTGAATATTAGCGCCTCAAAAGGCAAGAAGGAGGGCTGTCGAATTTCAGACCATAACATGATTATGCAGCCTCAAATTGGGAAGTAGTTGTAATTTTCGAATTCAGCAGATCAAGACGCATCAAATGGTCTATGAAATGTTCGGTTTGGACTATTTCTAGCTAGGCACTACTTTGAATTCTAGCAAAAACAGGCAATTTTTCCAAAAAAGAGGGTCTTGGCACAAATGTCTACTGTGCATGGATAAAACGTGGTTGTAGACTGAATCTAAGCACATCAATCGATTCGTCTTGTGATTCTGCATCAGAATGCTTGCTTAGAATGTTGATTTTTTACTGTTAAAGTGCCCAGAAATGGCTACAAACATGAGAGTCTTGAAGGGCAACAAGCATGTATGTGGAAGTTCAGGCTATAACATACTTGTATGGCTTCAGATTGAGCAGTGCATGCAATTTTCGAACTCAACAGTTCAAGACGCATCGATTGATCTATGAAACGTCCAGCTTGGACTATTTCTAGCTAGGCTATACTTTGAATTCTAGCAAAAACAGGCAATTTTTTCCAAAAAAGAGGGTCTTTCACAAATGTCTACTGTGCATGGGTAAAACGTGGTCGTAGGCTGAATCTAAGCACATCAATCGATTCGTCTTGTCATTCTGCACCAGAATGTTTGCTCAAAATGTTGATTTTTTACTGTTAAAGTGCCCAGAAATGGCTACAAGCATGAGAGTCTTGAAGGGTAAAAAGCATGTCTGTGAAATTTCAGGCTATAACATACTTGTACGGCTTCAAATTGAGCAGTGCGTGTAATTTTCGAACTCAGCAGATTAAGACGCATCGATTGGTATACATACCGATCTATGTAGACCAGTAGTTCATTCCCTGTGCCCTCAGGAAGTGCGGCAGGTGTGAACATTGAGCGCAAAAATGAATGTCATGTTTGGCGCGTTATTTCTTCGGGTAGAATTGACCAATATAAATTTTGCGGGTATCATTACTAATCTACTCGACGAGTTCTTTCTGTTGGTATGCTGGCGGACATCATAGCCCCTTATGGCCAATAGCTATAAGCTTTTTTACAATTAGCAAAATTCCGAGTCATGGTCGATCGCCAAAAACATTCAAATTTCGCGCCAATTTTTGGGCTATGGGGCAACTGTTAACACTGCTCGAAAGCCTATTGCCTTAGCTACACAACGCCAGAAACCGCATGTCGATAGCTTGAGAATTGCGTGAATGGCAACCGTTTGAATGCGGTTCGCGGAAGTGCCCTGCATCATGTTTCAAGATTTGGCCCAGTTGCCTCCCCCCTGTGCTAGATGGAAACCCTAATTCGCATGCAGGCCCACACATGCTAGATGTGTGGTTGTCAATGCCAATGCTTAATTGACGCGTCATTACGCTTATGTAACTGCAATTGACTGCTTCGAAGTTTATCTTGTATATCAACCAACTAACTGTAGACAGGAAGTCTCAAAACACCACACTGCATGCAGTTAGCTATTACAACTGTTGTAACCTAGGCTTGAATAGAACAGATTTCCAACACTTTTCCAAAGGATTTTGGATTGAACATTATTAAAAAAAGCATGCCTATATTAATGCACACGAGCCCCTTCATAACCTAAGCCCCCTCAGTCCCAGACCAGCCCGAACGTGTTAGATGCATTGTTGGGGATGTCTTCTGGTGGAGGACATCGTGAGCCCCGCTTGCTCTCGAGATATTGCTGGAACATCTTTCCGCATCTTGGATTTCTGGCCCAGCTTCTCTTCGGGTCTAGGCATGTGTGATTAATGCCTATCTGATGACCCAACTCGTGTGCCATAATATTAGCATCATAGATTCGTTGCTTTCTCACCACGACACCTATAGTGAATCTCCGAATTGCACTGTACTGTACTGTACTGTGCTGTGCTGTACTGTACTGTACTGTACTGTACTGTACTGTACTGTACTGTACTGTACTGTACTGTACTGTACTGTACTGTACTATGCTATACTGTACTGTACTGTACTATGCTATACTGTACTGTGCTGTACTGTACTATGCTATACTGTACTATGCTATACTGTACTGTACTGTACTGTACTGTACTATGCCATGCTGTACTGTACTATACTGTACTATGCTATACTGTACTGTACTGTACTGTACTGTACTGTACTGTACTGTACTGTACTGTACTGTACTGTACTGTACTCTACTGTACTTTACTGTACTCTACTGTACTGTACTCTACTGTACTCTACTGTGCTGTACTGTACTGTGCTGTACTGTACTGTACTGTACTGTACTGTACTGTACTGTACTCTACTGTGCTGTACTGTACTGTACTGTACTGTACTGTACTGTACTGTACTGTACTGTACTGTACTGTACTGTACTGTACTGTACTGTACTGTACTGTACTGTACTGTACTGTACTGTGCTGTACTGTACTGTACTGTACTGTACTCTATTCTCTGTACTGTACTGTGCTGTACTATACTATACTGTACAAACTTTCGCATTATCTACTCAGTCGTCTTGTTAATTAATACTAAAAATTTGAGCCAAATCGATAAAGAAATGACCGAAAGCGAATGGTTTGAGTCAAGTTTGAAAGGGGTGGACATATTTTGCCCATACTTTATACAGGGTGCGCAAAAAACAACCCAGCAGATTTTTTGCTGTAGCAACCGCAAATCGCAACCGATTTGAATGAATCTTTATCTAAATAAAAGATAAATAAATTCTTGAGAGACTGATGAATCGCATATTAAGATAGCCTGCTTAGTTCCTGAGATATTTGCCCTCAAAGTCAAAACAGAGATTTTGGCAGTGAACAAGAGTGATAAACACAACCCAGCAATTTTTTTTACTTTTGCAACCATGAATCTTAACCGATTTGAATGAATCCTTTTTTGAATGAAATATTGATAAATTCTTCAAAGATTGGTGCAATTTTTATTGAGATTCAAAGCTTAGTTGTTGAGATATTTGCCCTCAAAGTCGAAACAGATTTTGGCAAAGAACGAGAGCGATTCCGTTGCACTTCATAACAAAGCAGATTCCTACTGCTGAGGGCTAATGATACTTTACTGTTGAAGTGAACCGAGTTTGTGTGTTACCAGTAAAGCCTCTAATAGCCCTCAGCAGTAGCAGGAATCCGTTTGATTACGAAGTGCAGCGGAATAATAAATAATCCCTCTTGTTCACTGCTAAAATCACTGTTTTTACTTTGAGAGTGAATATCTCGGGAACTAAGCAGAGTACATTAAGAAACCTTAAATCAATCTTTCAAGAATTTATTTATCTTTCATATAAAAAAAGATTCATTCAAATCGGTTGAGATTTGCGGTTGCTGCAGCGAAAAATCTGCTGCGTTGTTTTTTTTGGCGCACCTGTATATACAGTGTTGGCCACAAAAGAGCGCCTGGCGTTTTTAGGGCATTCCGCAAAAAAACTTGTGATTACATAATTGACCGAACAGTTACCTCTCTCTCAGTGAAAACAAACTTCCTACCTCGGACAGAACCTACTGCCACAGAAAAACCCAAGCTTGTACAGGCTTCTTTTACATACGCCTTTCCACCAGCCCTCCGCCAAATCAGAAGAGAAGTGAGTGCATGTCTGACATGGTATCTTCCTTTATATGGCGTTTCCTTCAACCAAACATGCCTCGTCTTTGACAATATCATCCGCAGCTTGCCTTTCTTGGTGGCTTTATAGACCTCGCGCAGTTTCTTCCAAATTACCACATCCACCAGCTCAAAGACCACTCGCGGTACCATTTTCTTGGCGAATCCGTTAATCAAGTTCACCAGGCTCTTGACATATCTTCTGACCTCTTTCTCGGCTGTTTGTTCGTCTTTGAACTCTGAACTTTGTAAGACCTAGGACTGGACAAAGTGCAGCTAGAAAAACTAACTTTTCAAGAAGTGTCGCCACAGGTAGGTGTCGACTACAGTGCCCAAGTTTAGTTTGACTTGCTTGTGCTCATAGTTGTTGCCAGCCACGGCGGCTACCAGAAACAGCAGAGAGAGCACAATTCGGGAGCCCATTTCAGTAATTTTATACAGTAATAAGGGTTTTAGTGAACAAACTGCTCATCTGCCTAGTCTACTCTATATAATAATTTTCTGTCTTGTGTCCAGACCATTTGTGATTCATTGCAAAAGTTGTAAGATAAGAACTATGAACTTCTCTGTGTTTTCTGACACATTGCTTAGGAAGCGAGTAAACTTTCCCCACTCTCTGGCTAACTCTTTAAGCGTTGCCCTTTGAGAAACTGAATCAATACCTCCTTACTAACGTTCAACAAGACGCTTGCAGTACAGGACTAATACAAAATGGCTCGCCTGCCTACGTATGTATATAGCAAATGTTATACTATCTTCCCTCCAACGAGAGCATAATTTCTGATTCATTGCAAGAAGCTGTAAGATAAGGATTCTGCTCTTCATTCTTTAGGAAGAGAGCAGACTTTACCCTATCAATGAATAACTCTGTAAGTATTGCTCTTTGAAAATCTGAATCAATAGCTCTTGCTACATAACCTTGAATAAGACACTATCTATACAACACTACAGAAACGCAATTCACAGGGCTTTAGAAATGTGCGACGGTTTCCATTTTGCTTTTAGCGAAAATTGAACTTTTCAATTTTTTTAAAACGAGGAAGCAATCTAAGCGTAACCTAGAATCATAGTCTGCACTGGTATCTTGGTAATTAGCCGGCACAGTTGGTGTAGTGGTTTAGGCCGCACAGCCACTGTGCGCGACGTCGTGCACTCATCCTCTCGGCGCGGCAAGTTTCTTGCCGCAAAGAGTTGGCTGACGGTGCAAAGCTCCACCCAGGCCACCGAAAGCTGGTGACAGCGACTAAGGGGAACCGAATGGACCAGACCCTCTGTTACATGTATGAGGTGCACTGGTGCCAAAACACAAAAGCTTTCCAAAACAGAAGTGAAGCATATTTTGCATGGTTGCGGACTGAAAAGGCTATACTGTCTCCCCCCGCGTACCGTATTCTGCTGTTTACAGCACCCCTGTTCTAGCTAGGTATTCAGTGCCATTTATCCAAAGGTGGAGACAAATTATGTTCCGAATGGGACAACTTCTAACGCTCAAAAACTTCTAAAGCTCTTTTCAATTGGCTTGCACTCGTAATTGCGTAATTTCATTGCTATTGCGCTTAGATAATTGTAATTGAATACTTTGAAATTTATCTTGCATGTATAATCACCAACTTACTGTAGACAGGAAGTGTAAAAACACCAAACTGCAGTCAGTTATTACCACAACTGTTGTAACTAGATTTCAAAAGACCAAAGTTATAACGCTTTTGATCTTATGAAAGATGTAAACACGCAATCAGTTGTTAACATACACAGAGGCCGGCCTGGACCAGTTAGATGTCTTGTTGGCGATGTCTTCTGGCGCAGGACACCGAGAACCCCAATCGCTTTCTAGGAATCGCTGGAAGGCCCTTCCACATGCTGGTTTCGCCCAGTCACCATTCCGGGGGTAGTAGCAGGATTTGCCTTCTGATTTGTGATCAATACCTATCAGATGACCCAACTCGTGCGCCATTGTGTCAGCATTTCTGATTCGTTGCCCTCTCACCTCCACACCTACAGTGAAACTGCAAACTGTACTGTACTGTACTGTACTGTACTGTACAGTACAAGTTTCTTGCCGCAAAGAGTTGGTCGTCGGCACAAAGCTACACCCAGGCCGCCGAAAGCTGGTGACAGCGAGTAGGTAAATGGGAACCGACTGGACTGCCTAAGCACTTAAAGCTACAGTTGCAACCACACATGTTGGGACATATGGAACGGGGACAGCTACAACTGAGACCCGACCAGACTGACACCAAGCATGTGTTTAGGCTAGTAGCGAAGGAAGGGCAAGATGATATGGGCGTGCGTGATGGGCCCGCGGTGTGGCCTAATGCAGGGGTTATGATGGGCCAGCCCGGACAATCAATCCATCCATCCATCCAGCATAGGTAATGGTCAGGTAGTGCCTGTTTCTAT